>JAODAL010016136.1:0-81658 GCA_025379985.1 Phyllomedusa bahiana
GCCTACCAAAACCCCTAAATTTCAACCCCAAACCTTTTATCACACACATTTCTGTCACTCCCCCACTAGGGGACTCACAGGACTTTTCTTATATAGAAAAGTACATCTGGGGCAGGTTCACCAAATTTTATTTAAACTTCCCCTATTTATAAAACATGGCTGGGGCCATTTAAAATTTTTGCACTTTTCCCCCCTTGTTTCCCCCCGGGACCCTCTTAGATTTAACTCTGCGAGCAGGGCCCCTCACACCTTGTGCCACCTTAAGTTCTTTCACGTGTAAGTCTGTCTTTTGTCTGAATTATACCTCTAATTTTTAAAGTGTGCGAAAAATTTTTGGCGCATATAAATTTAAAAATTATTTAATTTTTTTATTTTGGCTTCCCATAAAATATACAAACAAAAATTGAGAAATCTCAGAAAATAAAAAGCGAGAAAAACAGAACATGCATCAATCGGTTTTAATTAGGGGAAATTGTATAGTTCCCCTTATAGTGACAGGGGGGTCGCTAGGTAGTTTCATTCGGGCTCGGGCCCCCAATAAAACCCCCTTTTGCCCCGAATCCCCGGGCTCCAGGGCCCCTGCCGGGGTCGGGCACCACTGGCCCAGCGCTCACAACAGCGAGGGCTTCGCAAGCGAGAGTGATGCTCCCCGCCCCCAGACAGTGTCGGACCGGCCCCGGGGGCCCCCACAGCGCGAGGACCCAAGCGGCCCCGCCTGCTGACGACGGCACGATGTAATGACCTCATCAGGCCCCTGCCTCCTCGGGTCACACCTTTATGCCTGCGCCCAGGGGCTGCCGGAGGGGCGCGCGAAGGAAAAGAGCGCGCTCGCCGGGAGTTTTTGGGAGTATTAATGTTTTTATTTTTATAGCGTTAAACCCGCCTGTGCCCCTATATACTGCCCGTGCCCCTATAACTGCCTGTGCCCCATATACGCCTTGCCCCCATAACTGCCCCGTGCCCCTAATATGCCCGTGCCCCTATATAGCCCGGCCCCATATACTGCCTGTCCCCCAATACTGCCTTGTGCCCCTATTAGCCCCTGTGCCCCAAAACTGCCTCTGTCCCCTTTTTTTTACGCCCCGTGCCCCATATACTGCCGTCCCCTATATATTTCCTGTGCCCTAAACTCCCTTTTCCCCTTATACTCCCCTTTCCCCATATACTGCCTCTGTGCCCCTTTACTGCCTCGTGCCCCCATATACCCGCCTGAGCCCCTATAAGCGCCTGTGCTCCTATATACCCGATTGAGCCCCCCAAAATACCCGCCTGAGTCACCCCTATATTCTCCTGAGTGCACCCCTAAAATATCTGCCCTTTCCCCCCATATACCTGCCTGGTGCCCCATATCATGTACCTGCTTGAGATGCCCTATATCATGACCTGCCCGAAGGTTTCCATATCTATATATACTGCCAGAGGTAAACCCTATATCTATATACCTCCTGAGAGTGACTCTATATCTATAACCTCCTAGGTGACCCAATTTATATACCTTCTGACATGACCCTATATCTATATACCTGCCGACATTTACCCTTTTCTAAATACCTCCTAAGTGCCCCTAATTTTAATTTATTATTATTATTTTTTTTTAATTTTTTTGGAGCGCCTTAAATTCCCAGGGCCGTACTTTTAAGGGGAATTACAACAAACAAAAATTTGAAAAAAAACAAGGGTGACAAAATGATGAAAACTAAAACAGAGGGAAGGGGCCCCTGCCCCGGGGGCTTACAATCTAAAAGGAAAAGGGAGGAGACAGAAGGTGGGGGGGCAGACTCTTGGGGCCGTGTAGTGGGGGGGGGAAAAATTGGGGGTGGTATCCTGAAGAGTGGGGTTTTAGGTTGCTTTTAAAGGGGTGAAATTTGGGGGAGAGTCTTTTTTTTGGGTTAATGATTTCCGAGTGGGGGGGGAAACACGGGAGAAGTCTGGAGAGGTTAGTGAGGAGCTGATGGGGGGGGAGAAAGGGGAAAAGGGCCTGAGGAGCGGAGATTGCGTGAGGGGAGGTATCTGGAAAATTTTGGGGAGAGATGTATGGAGGGAAGGGGTTAGGGAGTTAGGGAAGCCTTGAGGCGGGTTAGTTTTTTTAACGAATTCGTTGGGAAAATGGCACCCGGGAAAGGGGTTTGGGCAAGGGGAAGGCGAGGAGTACGGGGAGAAGGTGAACAGGGGGCACAGATTTTTAGGAGGTTTGGGGGGAGCGGGGTGTAACTGGGACCCCACAGAGAAGGGAGTTCAGTAGTCAGGGGGGGAGATGACGGGGGCGGGGACTATTTTTAATAGTGCAATTTGGGGAATGGGCGGATGCGTGAAATATTTTTCAGGTGGAGGCGGGCGAAAAGGGTGGGGGGTTTTGGATGTGGGGTTAAAGGAAAAGGGAGTCAAAGGTTACCCAAGGCAGCGGACTTGGGGAGCTGGTGAGAGGGGTTGGGGCCCCATTAACAGTGAAGAGAATCAGGTGGAGGGGTAAAAGGGGGCGGGGAAAATGATGAATTTGTTTTATCTACATTTTTGTTTTAAGGCGGGGGAGGAAAGAAGGAGGAAATGGATGATGGGCTTTTTTGGATCCGGAGAGAAGGGGTTAAGGGGGCCGGAGAATAAACTGGTTGTCGTCTGGACAGGGGGTAGTTAAACCCATGCGAGGCATGAGCTGCCCCCAGACCAAAGTGAGATAGAAAAAGGGTGGCCCCAGACGACCCCTGAGGGACACCAACAGAGACGGGGGGGGGAGGAGGGGAGGATAAAGGCACTGAATGTCCTTTCAGAGAGGATGAAGAGATCCGGAGGGGCCAGGCCCCGTGATGCCGGGGGAAAGGAAGGATTTGTAGGGGGGGGGAATGGCGACAGTGTAAAAGGGCAGAGGACAGGTCTGGGAGGAGAAGGACGGTAGTGGCGGAGGCTTTAGCAGTTACTAGGTCTTGGGACCGGTTAGGGCAGTTTCAGGGAGGGGTTGGGTGGGAAGCCTGATTGGAGTGGTCAAGGAGAGAGTTTGGGAAGGGTGGGGGGACAGCTGTAGATAACTTGTGCTCGGGAGTTTGGATGCAAAAGGGACATGAGATGGGCGATATTTTGGACAGTGAGGGGGTCGGAGTGGTTCTTAGGATGGTGTAAAGGGTTTGGGTCCCAAAATTGAGGGGGACCTAAACACCACCTAATGGGGGACTTAAAACCCTATAAGTAAGAATTTGCTGGAAATGTGAGGATTCAAGATATTTGTGCCCAAAATTTGCAGGGACGAGTCGGGCCGGAGAAATCACAGAAAAGGGTGAACCCATAATGCCAACTCTCCCTTTTTTTGGGGGGGGGGGGGGGTCCCGCTATTTGGGTCCCCCCGCCGTCCCCGGGGGGGTTGCATTCCCCCCCGCCAGCAGGGGGGCGGGGCCTTTTAAATTTACCGCGGGCCGGAGTAGCGCTGGGGCCTACTTGGCCCGCCGGGCCTTTTTCCCCAAAGGCGGTTGAAGCGGCGCTCGCCCCTTCACCCGCCCGGAACCTCACGAGCAGGGAGGAGGGAGAAGGGACGTCCCCCTGCCTCCTCCCCCGTATGTCCGGCCGCGGCGCCGTAATACAGGGCAGCGCACAGGGAAGGCGCGGGGCTGCATTTCACTTCCCCCTTTATACTGTGGGAATGCCAGGAGCGGGGCCCTGCAGAGCCTGGCAGGTAAGTGGGTTTTATTATTTTATTTTTATTAGTTTTTGGGGGGCACTGCTGGTCAAAGGGGGGCTACCTGCAACAGAGGGGGGACTACGTGGGGTACTAAAAGGGGGGACTACCTGGGTAAAGGGGGTCTACCTGCAACAGAGGGCACACTGGCAACAGAGGGGCACACCCGCTAACAAAGGGGGCACTACCGGCACAAGGGGGCACTACCTGGGTACAATGGGGGGACTACCGGCAACAATGGAGGGACACCTGCTACTAATGGGGCACACCCGGGCTAAAAAGGGGTCTACCGGCTACAAAAGGGGGGGCTACCTGGAACAAAGGGGGCCAACCCGGCTAACAAGGGGGCACTTTCCTGGCACAAGGGGGGGGCTACCTGTAAAAATGGGGGCACTACCGGCTACAATGGGGGACTACCTGGGACAATGGGGGACTACCTGGCCAATGGAGCATACCTGGGACTAATGGGGGCACTCCCGGCTACTAAAGGGGGTACTACCGGCTACAATGGGGGCACACCTGGCTACAATGGGGGGGGCTATCTGTCAACAGAGGGGGGACTTACCTGGCTAACAATGGTGCACTACTGGCTAACGAGTGGGGCACTACCTAGGCAACCAATAGGGCACTACCTTGCTAACGATGGGGGAACTACCTGCCTACAGAGGGGGCACTACCTGTCAAACAATGGGGCAACTACCTGGGCAACAGAGGGGGCACTACCTGGAAATCAATTGGGGCATCTACCTGCAACAGAGGGGGCACTAAATGAAAAGCAATGTGGCATCAACCCTTTCCTAACAGAGAGGCACTACTGGCAAACATTGGGGGCATCTACCTGGCAAACAAATGGGCATCTACCAGGCAACAATGGGGGCACTACCTTGCAAACATGAGGGCACTACTCCAGGCAAACAGTGGGGGCAATCTACCTGGCCCTAACAAAGGGGGCATCTACCTGGCTACAAAATTTGGGCTCTACCTGGCTATAGAGAGGCATCTATTGGCTACAAGGCGGGCATCTACCTGCCTGTAAAGGGCACTACCTGTTGAATGGGGGCTACTACTGGCTATAAGGGCATCTACTGGCTTCTTCCAAAGCCGTTATGCAGTTATGTGAGTGGGTGTGGGTTTTTTTTGAAGGGGAGTGGCATATACGGCAAGATGTCAGTCCATGCAAATTTTTGCCACGCGCTCAAAATGTAACTGCACTGTAATCACTTATATGTCTGCTGAGCGCCTACAAACAGCTAGTATCTACCACAATAGTGTCAATGTATGGCGGTGGAATATGTAATCAGAGCCTGTGTACAACTGATGTCACATGTGGGGATTGCGTTCGGTCAGGGTCTGGCAGATTATTTGGTCCTTTGTATAATAGTTTTGTGTTTGGTTTTGTATAGGAGTGTTTTTAGTAACAATATTTGTCGGTAGATTTGTTCCATGTATCTGTGTATGTTTTTTGGTAGCCTGTTTAGGGTATTGCACTGTCATCCGGAGGGGCTATTAGTGAAAAAGGTAATTTGTCAGGGCTAGTTTTCATTGTTCAAGTTACAGCTGAGGAGAAGGGCAGGAGCTCATTTGGAATGTGCAGAAAATGAGAGACAGGAACAGTTTTTCTCTTTAAAAACACATCCACATTTCACAATGAGGCACTAAAAATGCGTGTGAACCCAGCCCTACCCGAGCAAACACAAAGGGCCCGAGCCCCGGATGTTTTGGGACCCTAGCAACGCCCCTGATAGTGATTTTCCCCAGGGGTAGACATGATAATTCACAACGCAGGAGTCAAGCCTTTCACTCCCACTCCACCCTCTCAGCTTCCCTTCTGACATGTCTCTATCACAGGAGCCATTTTACCGTAGACGGATGTATTAACCTCGACCAGCGTGTTCTCCGGTATCATGGCGCCTTCCACTTACAGCGAGCCGAGGAGAGGTGAGACGTGTTGGCAGGCGTCAGTTTTCCCTCTAGCGTGCGCAGACTCCAGTCACCCTCGCTGTCTCGGCTGGGCGGACAAGCCCTATCACGCATGCGCAGGAAGCTCTAGGGCGATCCCTATGTGGGCGAAAATGACGTAATCGCCAGTCAACTGCCGGCAGGAGAGGAGGAGCAGGGGAGCGTCACCGCCGCCTCCGCCATGGCTGCCATATTGGATGGGAAGTGAGCCTCATTCCTCCGCCCACTGAGCTTGGTGGCGCACGGACCGGGCCCGGAGAGAGGAGGCCGCGGTGGCTGCAGCCTGCTTTCTGTCTTGTGCTTAGCGCCCGCTCTCCGCCCGACTATTTTTACTTGGGGGACACACGCCCCGGGCGTGAGGCGGAGGAGACAGCGGACAAGATGGCCGACCCGGCAGAGTGCAGCATCAAAGTAATGTGCCGCTTCAGGCCTCTGAACGACTCCGAGGTGGTAAGAGGCGACAAGTACGTGGCCAAGTTCCAGGGGGAGGACACGGTGGTCATCGCGGTGAGTGCCCACTTCTAGCTTACAGAGTGCAGGGCAGGAGGGGCGGCTGTGCTCCTGAGACCGGCATCAATGGGGTCCTGTCAGGTGGATGACGCTGCCCCCCGCCTCATGTCACTGTAGGTGCTGCCCCCTGACACTGGCATCAATGAGGTCCTGCCAGGTGAATGATACCACCCCCAGCCTGATGTCACTGTAGGTGCTGCCCCCTGACACTGGCATCAATGGGGTACTGCCAGGTGAATGATACCACCCCCAGCCTGATGTCACTGTAGGTGCTGCCCCCTGACACTGGCATCAATGGAGTCCTGCCAGGTGAATGATACCACCCCCAGCCTGATGTCACTGTAGGTGCTGCCCCCTGACACTGGCATCA
This sequence comes from Phyllomedusa bahiana, assembly GCA_025379985.1. Lineage (NCBI taxonomy): Eukaryota > Metazoa > Chordata > Amphibia > Anura > Hylidae > Phyllomedusa > Phyllomedusa bahiana. The sequence goes on from JAODAL010016136.1 coordinate 6,501, forward strand.
ATGGGGTCCTGCCAGGTGAATGATACCACCCCCAGCCTGATGTCACTGTAGGTGCTGCCCCCTGACACTGGCATCAATGGGGTCCTGCCAGGTGAATACCACCCCCAGCCTGATGTCTCTGTAGGTGCTGCCTGCTGACACTGGCATCAATGGAGTCCTGCCAGGTGAATGATACCACCCCCAGCCTGATGTCACTGTAGGTGCTGCCCCCTGACACTGGCATCAATGGGGTCCTGCCAGGTGGAGGATGCTGTTGCCTTGCAGTATGTTATTGTGGGCTGTGCCCTTGGGGACTGGCATCAGTGTGGTCCTAACTGCGACTGAGGTGGGCCCCCAACCTGGGGTTTCTCTGGGCTTTGCTCCCTTGAGAAATTCATCATGGTGGTCCTGCCAGGTAAAACCACTCCAGCCTGATGTCACTGTAGATGCCTCGAGACTGACATCAATGGGCTCCAGGCAGATGAATGAGGCTGCCTCCTTCATGGTTTTATTGTGGTTGAGACTGGCATCATGGTGGTCTTGCTTGGGGAATGGGTTTATCCTCCACACCCTGTGGTGTTACTATGGGCTCTGCCTCCTGAGTCTGGCATCAGGTGCTTTTATCAGATGAATAAGGCAGACCCCCAGCCTGATGTCATAGTCAGTGGTGCACCCTAAAACTGGCATCAAAGATGGTCCTGCCAGGTGAGCAGTATTGTCGCCCCTGCCTGGTGTCATTGTGGGTTGTGCCCCTTGAGACTGGCATCAGAGTGGTCCTGCCAGGTGAGCAGTATTGTCGCCCCTGCCTGGGGTCATTGTGGGTTGTGCCCCTTGAGACTGGCATCAGTGGTCTTGCTAGGTGTCACTGATGATGTCCAGGTTCTGCCACCTGAGACCAATGCTACCTCTTTATACTGGTATTGCGCTGGTCCTGCCCCAAGTTATGGCTTTCTATGTGTTTAAAAACAACTCCTAGCACAACAGCTGTGCATGCTGGGAGTTGTAGTTTTGCAACACATGTAGAGCCGCAGGCTCCTGATGCCATGGATGGGTATTAACCTGCAGTGCCCACTTTGTATGTTTGTTCCCAAGACTGGCATCAGTGTGTTTTGGTCTGGTGACTCTTGGTGAATCCACCCTCCATTGCCGTCCTTTGCAGGTGGTGAGGTGGTCCGGCTGCTGTTCTAGTTTGTGTGGGTGAGGTTTGGGCAGTGCCTGACTTTCCTACTGCCATATGACTTGACTGAGCTCTCCTGCACCATTAACAGTCTTCTGTAATTTTACTTCTGGAGACTGGTATTAAGGTTGCCAAAAGCTAATAAACAGACAGTCGAAGCTAGCAGGGACTGGTTATGACGCGCCAAAGACTCTGAACATGGTGGATGCGTCGGGAGCAGTTCTGTGTGAGGAATCTGCCTGAACTTGGCTACGCTCCTAGGTAGTGACACAAGGCCGCCGCTGACGTGTCCCTTACAGAAGCCGGGAAAGCCTTTGTGCTGAGCCTTAAAAATGAATCTGGTTTACATTTGTTTAACTCTTCCATGATCGATTGCTACTTGCGCTTTACAATTATTCTTTTTTAAAGGTTAGTTTCCTACATATATGAAGTTTTCAACATGTTGGGGAACAGTAATGAAGATGTTTTTCCAATACATTGCTTTGTTTTTATTTTAACTTTGTTGGTGAGATACAAAACTCTTTATCAGCACTGAGTGTATGCAGGTTTCTCTGTTACAGTCCCGCTCTCCCCCCTTCTCTCTCTGCTCCCTGGTCATATCAGAGTCAGAGAGGTGACATCTCCCACAGATGCCTGAAAGCTTGAGAACAGAGTGTGTTATCTCTACACACACAAATAGAGAATTACTTTTGTTTACATTAGATCAGGTGAGTTTCGAGCTCCTAGATCATATCTCATGCTCTCATGGTTGAGCAATTAGAAGAAGCTGTGAATACAAATTGAATAGCAATAGAACTACCTACAACATAAACCATTGAAGATACAGGAAGCATGAATCAAAACCTGCAGTTGCCATGGTGAGACAACCCCTTAAACATGACATTTCAGTTTGGTTGTGACTTGTCCTTCAATTAAGGCTCACCACTGCCCCCTTAACCAGAGTCATGGAGGCAGGAAACTCCGCCAGAGTTGGTAGGACCGCACATCTATTTGACACAGATTTTGTAAGCTGAATCAAACATCCAGATCTGACTGAAATCCAAATAGAGTCCGAAGTGCTGAATCTACCTTGTGCTGAAAAACAAATGTGTGCCACAGAAAAGTGCGTGCTCAACTTCTCAGAGTGCTGAATCCACCCATAAGAACCCCCAATCTAAAGGGGTTGTCTCACTACAATATTCATCTCACCTCAGTCCTGTTTGTTCCTCAGTTTCATTTTATAATTCAAGGTGGCAATATTACTGGATACTAAAAGGCCTGCAGTTAGTAGCAGCTGAGGACACCAGTCTTTAGCAATAAGCGCCCAGCCAGTCAGCCTATCATGAGAGACTGTACAAGTTCTGTGGCAATAGCGACCTGGAGGAGCTGATGCAAGGCCCTACAAGAGGGTATATCTATGGAATAAGGTAGGACAACTGTTAATGGACATATATTGCAAAGTGACATGATTTTGCAAGAGCTTTAACAAAAAAGCAATCTTGTAGGGAGACAACCATTTTAAAGGGTTGTACCTCACGACATTGATTTCATCTTACCTCATCCGTTTTATTGGTTTCGTTTTGAATTCAGGGAGTGTTTTACTGGATTCTACTTAGTGGCTGCAGTAAGAGCCAGGTCTGTAGCTATAGCAACCGGTGCTGGCAGCCAATCCTAGAGAGATGAACAGGTGTCTGTAGCTATAGTGACCTGAGGAGCTATGCAGCCCATACAAGAGGGATATCTAGGAATAGGTAGACACTGTTAATGGACATATATTGCAAAGTGACTTGTTTTGCAAGAGCTTTAACATAAAAAAGCCAATCCTTGTAGTGAGACAACCCCATTAAAATCTTCTCTAAATTCAGTGTGAAATCCAGTCAAACATCATCGCTGATCACTGTGAGTTTCTCATACAGATGTTTACACTGACGAATTCATACAGTGAAAAACAGCCGTGTGAACGAAGCCTTATTATTCCAGGCCGCAAGGCCAACATTCCCTTTTCCTATAAAAAGGGCAGTAAACCGAGATCCAATCCTTCTGATATTGGACTCGGTCTGTTCCCATTCTTCAGCCTTGTGATTTTATCTCCAAAGATCTGGAAACCCTTTACCCTCATATATGGTGCTTGATATTAGAGTCAACGTCCTGTGTAATAAGTGGTGCCTATATTATGTTTTTAATGATAACCGTTCACACAGTTTTTCCCCACCCTTGCTGATGACGTTCACAAGCTAGTTCAGACCTACTGTTTTCCAGGATGTGTCCCAGATTCTGTAAGATGAGCTGCAGGTTTAGAGCTTTAATGCACAACCTTCAGTTTTTCAGCCAAAAAGTCATTTTAATTCATGACCCGCGCACTTGAGCTATAGCCCCCACCCACCTCAAAACTGATTAACATATTACTTTGAGTAAGTGGAAACATGAATAACTCATGTGGCGGGGCTCAGCCTTGTATGGTCGGGCTAACGGCCTGCCATGATGAAACTGACTCTGTTCATGCTGAAACTGCAGATTGAAGCATTTAATACACGAAAACACCAGCATCTTACAGAATAAGGTGCACAGCTCTGAAACAGCAGTTCTGAACACTGGCTTGTGCTGTCCTCAGCAAGGGGGGCATAACCTATGTGACTCTGTCTCTTTAAGTGCCTGAGTTTTTCTGGGTATGGAACCACAACTGTTAAGCATGAACAGTCACTTCTGCTTGGCACTATTCCCTTAGATGAGACTGAGGTCCTGTGTCCAGCACCTGGTCAGGAGCAGAGCAGCTGACTAAAGGGTACACTGCCCCCTTTTTCTCCCCTACGTGGTGGGGATCCTAACTATATCCTGTCACTTTCCAAAACTAAAACGACCCTTTAAATGTGTCGTGTTCTGGTTTTGCATTAATGGGGTTGTTCAGCAGAGAAAAATCATTCTTAACAGGCCAGGTAGGGAAAAAGTGAAATAAAACTTATATCCTGCCTACCTGTACGCGCTATGCTGCTCCTGTAACCCCCAGGGTCCCCTTCACATTTGAGCTTTCACTCACTGAATCATAGGCTTCTCCTGTGTGTGGGGACCAGAACTTGAAAGTGAAGAGGTGCGGATCCCTGGGAGCTCCAGAGCAGCAGCCAGGGCTGTGGAGTTGGCAAGCCAAAGCCACGACTCTTCAATTTCCCAAACCTCCGACTCCTGACTCCCTCATACACGACACATGTTTAAGTGAATAACTTTACTATATAAAGTGGTAGCATCCGGCTTTTTCTTCGCCTATGATACAATAAAGACAAGCTATTTTATGCGTATAACAGACTGACAAGTCAAAAGGGTATCAATGTTTTGAACTTGTGACTTTCAGGCACCATATCTCACCCTACCCACTACAACTTTTTAGGCTACTGTAATTTTATATGCTGTCATCTTATACGCTAATTTGATGCCTTGGAAAATTAGCATTCTCAGATTCTTTCCTGGAACTGAATTGGTTACTGTCTTGGCTCCTAAAAATCAAAATGATTCCTTTTATTATTTTGATTATTATATGGGAAAATCCACCTTTTGGTTTTCAATACACGCCTGATTTCTTCTGGGCACTGGATCAGATTAATGCACATCTTAACCAAAATCTTATCCCAAGGTCTCTTCTACACATTCCCAATGTTGGTGCAGACTCCTGACATAGCATACAAATACAGGCTTTTTTCTTCACCAACCCCCAAAGTGTTTCAAAAGAGCAAAGATTGTTACCACGATTTGCTTGCATGTACCAGTGTTCAACCTAAATAGCTGATTATTGAATCAAAAGGATAAACAGCCTGATGTTACCATTTTACTAACAGTAAAGTTATCACTTAAACATGCTCCGTGTAATGTAGAGTCTGGAGTCTCGAGGTTTAGGAAACTGAGAGTCGGAGTCTGGGCTTTGGGCTGCCGACTCCACAGCCCTGGAAATAATATAGCCATCCATCAGTATACTGCATACATGACCTCAAACATCTGATCTCATATTTCCAGGCTAGAGAACGGCCTCACTACACTATCTGGGGCAAAGCGTGAACAAAGTGGCAACTTTACCTAACAATGTCAGGGTATAAAGTAATTGCCTCGGCCACAGTCAGTTTTGATGAATGGATGAATTCTTCTATTTTGTGAAAGCAGTGAAAAGATGTTGCTGAGATCTGTTTGCCCTGGAGCCTGCTCATATTCCCGGGGCAGCCACTCTTGCCTAGCTCCTATGTCCATCAATTCACCCTCATTTGAAAAGGACTGAAGATATGTGATCAGGAGGCACAGCCGGCTCAAATGCTCATGCAACGAACTAACTGTATCAACTAATTATATATTTTGGGAGTCAGTCCTTTTTATGATGACTCCGACTCCTGCAAAATAGGCTCCGACTCCACAGCCCTGGCAGCAGCGGCGGTACCAGGAGGTAAGTATAACTATCACCCATCAAAACCTTGGTCCTTTTTTAAAATTCATTTTTCTCTGCTGGACAGCCCCATTAAGTGGGTGTTCACAGCTCGTAAAAGTGGTGGGGGAATCCCATTCTATGCCAGCATTTTGTGATCATATTGGTTGTCGACGTTGCACCGACGAACCACTTGGTTCCTGAGAATAAAGGAGCTGCGGCACTCATTCAGAACTGTGGCCTCTTTAAGTCTACAGTCATCGGATTTTCAGACGTCTGCAGATTTGATAACCGTCTGAAACCGGACAAGCAACTATCCGCATAGACTTTAATAGAAAATCCGCCCAGTAGTCTACACTGCACAGTTTTCTACTGGGCGGATTTTAACACCGTCGGCGTTCTGAAAAACTCGGACCAGGTCCAATCTTCTGCCCTGGTTTCAGGAGGAAGCTGTGCTATTCAATGGTTAAGGGGAACGTCCAAATCCACAAACCGCAGACGGAACAGTCCCACAAAGCCATTGAAAGAGACTATCAAATACCGGCCGGATTCTTAATCAGACTGAGGGGGGGGGCGTAAAAGGGGGCGGGGGGGGGGGGGGGGGGGGGAAACAAAGATAGGGTAAAAAAAAAAAAATAATAGGAGGTAGGGGGGGGGGGGAATGGTATTTTTTTTGGGGTTAGGTTGTGTTTGTTTATAAGGGGGGGGGTTGGTGGATAAATAATATATAGGAAAAAGAAAATGTAGATAAAAAAAAGAAAAGTGGGAAAAGTAGGTGAAAAAGGATGGTAAGAAAGAGAATAATTTAAAAAAGTAGTTATTTTTTGTTTTGGAGTGAGAAAAAAGTTAAAAAAAGAAAGGAAAAGAGGAAAATGGAAAAGGAAAAAGGAAAAAAAGGAAAATAAAAAGGTAAACAACAAACAAAAAGAAAAAGGAAAAAAAAAAGAAGAAAAACAAAAAAAAAAAAATTTTTTTGTAAAGTTTAAATAAAACTTGTGGACAAAAAAAAAACGGTAAAAAAAGTAAAAATGGGAAAAAACTAATTGAAAAATTAAAAAAAAACAAGGCACTATAAAATTAAAAAAAGTATTAAGCCCACAAATGTGTTTTCTCCTCCCCCTTGAACCCCACCAAACCCGCCCATTACCTTTTTTTTTATCCCCCCTATGTCCCCCCCGCTCCCCTTACCACCCAAAACAGAACCCCCCCCCCCTCCCTGTTCCCCACCCCCACCACCCGCCGCCTCCTCCGCCCGCTCCCCCCCCCCACCCCACTCCCCCCCACTCCACCCCGACAACCCATGTCAACCCACACATCCCTGCCCCACCTACATCCCACTCCTTATGCCCATCCCCCCCCACTACCCTCCCCCCCCCCCCCCCCAACCCCTCTCCACCCCATCCAACCCCCAACCCCCCCCACCCCCCACCCCCCTCCATCCCACCCCCCCCCCCCCCTCCCCCCCCCCCCAACCCCCCCCCCCCCTCCCACCCCACCACCCCCCCCCCCCCCCCCCCCCCCCCCTCCCCACCTCCTCACCCCCCCCACCCCCCCCTTACAATCCCCCCACCCCCCCCCCCCCAACAACCACCCCCCCCCCAAGCCCCCAACCCCAAATTAAAAAAACAAAATATAAAAAACACCCCCTCCCCCACTCCCACCCCAACCCACCCCACCCGCCCCTCCCCCCCCCCTCCCCCCCCTTAAAAACCCACCCCCCCCCCCCGCCCATCCCCCCCTCCCCCCACCTCCCCCCCTCCCCACTCCACTACAACCAATACCCTCCCGCAAGTCCACGCCAACTTCTATTAACTCGTCCCTTCATCTAAAGTGTGTCCGGATAACAGACCGTAATCCTGCGCAAAAACCGTCTGAAACTCCTGTCCCTTCAATAACGAAATCCACAGCTTCTCAAAGAGAACAATGGAATCCGTCTCCTCTCCCCTCATGCGAAAAACGAGAGGGAGAAAGCTACTTGCACCTAGCCGGTGGGAAACGGCGCTGTGGATAATGAGAATGTCAATGGGGCCCGGCGATCTTCAGCCACCCGTCTACACGGCGAAATCTGCCCTGCAATTACGGCGACAATCAGCCGTGTGAACATAGCCTTACTGTGATTCCCTGCACAGTGCCACTCCCAGCCAGCTGACTGAGCAGGGAACTGCAGCCAGCTCTGTTCAGGGTGGCTGCATTGCAGTCCCTTTATTCTCAGGATTGTGGAGGTCGCTAAGTCAGATTAGAAAGTAATAGCATCACTTCATGAGGTGTCAGTAGTTTTTGTACTTTGTATCTGAACAGGACCAGTTTAGCTTTATCCGAGTTTTGTTGGTGCTGCAGAAAAAATCCGTCTGCAACCAATCACCGTCCTAAATCCATACAGGAGAAATGGACGGCAACCACCACATCTCATACTACACTCCCCCAATTGCTTTCTGGAACAAGGCTGTTGACTTTCTGACAATCGGCGGCTGAATTTGCTTGGGGCTGAACCAGCCCTTCCGGAATTCGAGGTGCGACTCTAGATGCGAATACCCCCATAAATGTTATTCTTGGATTTTGAAGTGAATCAGAAGAATTCTTGTAATCGCTCTTCATAGCTCGTAGATGAATGGCCGCATACAGCAAGTAACGGGGGAGACAATTGGCTCCAGTTCTGTGGTCCACCAGCCTGAAATGTGTTCAGTGGAGAAGTTTTGGCTCAGTGGTCACTGGGCTCCCAGAATTTGTCCTCCCATAGTGAGTGGCTCTCCTATTTATTTTCTTTTTTTCTTTTTCCGCTTCGATCTTTTTGCTGCTCTCTTCTCTCCCCTGCATGCGTCCCATCACAGGAGGTTGTGCAGGAATTCCTGAGCTTTCCTACAGGTTCTCTGAACCAGTGTGTGTATCAGGGGGCAGTGCATTAAGCTAGCTATAATAGACAGTATATTCATCCTGTGTGATGAAAATTGACCCAAGTCTTCTCTGCGAGCAGCAGACGTCGAGCAGATAGATTCTTTATCTTCCTCTAGCTTTTGCCATAATGGAGATTGTCTGCTCTCAGGAAGAACAGCTTGTGCTTGATCTGGCAAAGACAGGGGAGGCCGGGCCCAGATGTTCACTGCTTATGGGCCCTGTGTAATAGAAATCTGCAGATCCTAGTGTCCGTGTGATGAGACAATGCGGCCTAATGCCTGTGAGATGCAGCTGTGTCATATGTTTGTTTGTTGGGGGCTCGTATCACTGTACATTTAATCCTCTTCTGCAATGTACACAACCCCTTGAGCTGCCAGCGTTTTCATCAGACCGGTCTGCTACATACACAGCTCGATTTATGACTTCATTGTTGTTGTGCGAGGCTGTGAATAGCTCCGGTCACCTGTGGGATTTTCTGATCCCTCCTGTATTTTCACTGTGGAGTTGGGAAGGCAGATGTCTAAGCCTTAATACCTGGGTGTGCTCCTCTGTTATTCATCCCTCTCATCTTACTCATTATGGTAGTCACTGCTAAAAAAGGCAGATACTGTGATCGGATGGCTTTAAAGGGGTTGTCTCACTACATAGATTGCTTTTCATGTTAAAGATCTTGCAAAAACAAGTCACTTTGCAATATATGTCCATTAACAGTTTCCTACCTATTCCGTCTCTAAATCCCCTCTGTAAGGGCTGTGATCATCTCCTCAGGTCGCATAAGCAACAGACCTTTTTGATCTATCCTGAAAGGCAGCCAGCACGGTTGCTATATGCAACAGACCCCGTCTTCTACTGCAGCCTAGTGGAAGCCAGTAACCACGCCCCTGAATTCAAAATGAAACCAAGGAAACAGGACTGAGGAATCAATGTAGTGAGACAAACCCTTCTATGGACATATATTGCCAAGTGCCTTGTTTTTGCAAGATCTTTAACATAACAAGCAATCCTTGTAGTGAGACAACAACTTTTAAAGGGGTTGTACAGTCTTCTATAAATGAAGCTTGACTGTCTTAGGGTATGTTCACACGGGCAAATTTCGGCACGCCGAAATTACGGTAATCCACAGTTCTCATAGAGAACTATGGATTACACCTCCTCTCCCCGCTCGTACCGTCCAATCGTATTGTCTGTGCGGGGCGATAAGTGACATGTCAATTTTTCACAGTAAATACGTGCCGTGACTAATGAATGTCAATGGGGCCAGCGGGCTACCACCCCCATGCGCCGCAGGAGTATGCGCGGATTAGTGCGAGCTCCCGAAAGACACGATGTACTGCTGTGCATACTGTACGGGCCGCAGTGCATGTGGAAAAACCCCTCATGGGATCTCTTGCGGTGAATGGAAACATTGTGCAGATAGAACTCTTCTCCATTTTGAACTTTGTGCAAGTTTTTTTCCAGTTATCTGGAGCGAAATTTAAAATAAAACCCTTTCCTCGTTCAAATTGTTGCAATGTACAAAGTAGGTATGAACCTTGGGGTATGTTCACACGACGGAAGTACGCCTTGCAAATCTGGTATAATCTTAGCACTCATTCCCTGTGTATTCCCTGACGCACAGGAAACGGCCATTAAAAGAAGTGACGTCTTTTTTTTTCAGGTGAGGACGACCCATGGAAAACGTAAGTGAATAGGAGGCCAGGCTGTGGCGCTGTTGAATGCACTGTGCCCGCGGTATTTCCCAGCGGGTGTTGTGGAGTGCACAGGTATGCGCCACAATCCGAGGCCTGGTTCACATCTGAGGTTCCTTTCTGAGCCTCCGTTGTAGATTCCATCACATACTATGGAAAAAATAGAGAAGCTTGCAGCTCTGCGTCTTTCATCAAAAAAAAGGGCCAGAGGGACCGGGGGAGTCCTTGCAGCTTGCCCGTTGGGGGGCCACTGGTGTATAAAACTAGTCTGGTTCCACCTCTGTGGCAGAGGCTGCAAACTGATGGGAACAGACTTAAGGCTCTGTACAACTACATTCAGAGTTTATGTAGCTCAATATTACAAATGAAAGTCTGGTTCACATCTGCGTCTGTTCTGCAGAAAAACGGAAATAAAAGTGCTACTCAATCCAATTAGTGATGGACCCCACCGCTAACCATCCGCCTCCATTATTATGTTAGATGCAGATGTGAGCTCGCTAAGGGCTTTAACCTGATGTGAACAGAGACTTAGTGCCCACGCACCCTTAGGCTGTGTTCACCGGCTTATTTCCCGGGTTTGGGGCCCGTATGCGCCCCAGATTTGCGCTCCCGAGGGCCAATCTGTCGCAGTCATTACGGTAACCCCACAGCTCTATAGAGAAAGTGGATTTCCCCGTCGCTCTCCCGTTGGGGGAACCGGGGGGGCCCGGGCGGGGAGGAAAGTCACCTGACTTTATCCGGGGAAATACGCGCCGTGGAAATGCAATCTAGGGGGCCGGGGAGGGGTTCCCCCGCAGCCCCGGGCCCGCCCTTTTTAAGCCGGAATTGCGACGCAATCCGGCTCGCAATTACGGCTTGAATAAGCCGTCTGAACATGGCCTAAGGCTAAGTCTACACAGCACAGGTTTTCTGTCGGATTTTTGGTGTTTTTAGTATTTTGAAACTGCTGAAAATCCCCTGGACACGTTTCTGCATAACAGCAATGAAAGCCCAAGTGCTTAATAGGCGGTCACTTTTCTGCATAGACAGCAATGAAAACCCCGTGCTGTACTCATGCGGTACACTGTGCTGCCTTGACATCAATGAAAGCACCGTGCTTTAATCAGGCGGTACACTGTGCTGCATAGACAGCAATGAAAACACCGTGCTGTAATCAGGCGGTACACTGTGCTGCATAGACAGCAATGAAAACCCCGTGCTGTAATCAGGCGGTACACTGTGCTGCATAGACAGCAATGAAAACACCGTGCTGTAGTCAATGAAGCCTGAGGTTTTTTTTTACCGTCATGTTAGAAATCTGGTGGAATATGCAACATATATTCCACTGGACTGCAGCTTTTGCGCAAATCTGCACCAAAAACTGGTCCTGCAATGACAAAATGGGACGGTTTTTGATGGGATTTGTCTGTGCCGTTAGACCCGGTTTTAGGGGCTGTCAGGCAAAAACGTTTTACGGGAGGTGACCAGACATTAAAAACCCTCTAACCTGCCTGATTTTGTATGGGTTTCGTCAATGTGAATGGCGGCCTCCTGAGTGCCCGGAAAGATGATGGTGGAAGATAAGGCTTGAACAGATTTTTTATTCTTTCTCTGCATGCTCAGTGAGGCTGGGGAAGCCGAGCGGGGGGAAACCCCGCGTTTCTGTGGCTAGCTTAAAAGGGTTGGCGGCTTTATTTTTTGAGCTACTGCTGCCCTCCGAAAAAACACTTTCAATCCCCTCGGATCCAGGGCTGCTGCCGTCCTTCCACTCTGGCTGATTCTTTCCTTTTTTTGGCTATGGTCGTGTGCTATTGCCTAATGTCACTGTGTGGTACAAGCCAATTAGAGCTGTAACCTACCGTTCAGCCAAAGGCAGGAAGGGAACAAGACCGGCAGAGTGGGTCTGAGGTTAGGAGAGGTGCATTCACGTTTATTTTAGAAGGGAAAAGGGGCTGACACTTTTTCTGGAGTCTGGCTGCAGCTTATCTCCATGGAGAACAGAAGGATGGGGGGATTGAAAATCCCCTTCCTATCCTTTTCCCCGCATTATCAGGGGGAAAATCAAAGACCCCCACACACATAAGTTGTTTGGATCAGGGTCTTGCTGATGTCTCTGTAATGTGTAGATGGCCTTAGATGTTACATGTTGTTCAATGTCTAGTAGTTATACCCAAAAACGCGATGGGGGGAAAATCTGCCCCCATTCAGCCCCAAAAGTGCATTTTCTACCCCAAAGTCCCCTACCACTTGATGAGACCGCACCTGTAAGATGTGTGAGCAGTGCTAGGGAGTTAGCTTGTGAGCGGTGAAATGCCACAGTCATAGCATTTGATGGGTGCCTGTGCCCCCTCCAGGCTGGATCCCGGCTCTGTCTGTGTCTCGTTTTGGTGCTGACTCTGTTTACCCCACAGTAACCTCACGTGTAAGTCTCAGCCTTCACTTCTCTCAATGGGAAGTAGGCAATGATTTGTCTCATGCTGTGGCTCTATTTAATCACTGCCTGCAGTCACTGTGGCTGGGCCGGCAGCCGAAACCGACTTGTACTCTGGATGCACCTTTACTGCAATGCGGTGAGTGCAATGTCTGCAAGGATTTATCTTCTGACTAAACCTTGTGCAAAAGTTACAAATGTAAAAGGAAAAAAAAAATCCTTGATTCATAACACTCTCCAAGTGGAATCTCCTGCCGCTGTTGGTGTTTTTTTTTTTTTTTTTTTGTGTAAATTAACAAATAAATCTCCTCTTCTAGCACAGATGGAAGAACAATCTGTCAAGATGCCATCGTACTTGAATAAAGTCCCATCTTTTGAGTTGAAATGTGACTTCTTATATCTGCCTTTTCCATGTGGGAAATTTATACAATGTGGATTCCTCCCTGTGAGAAAAATAAGGTTATTTTTGGGGGGGGGGGCGAGGATGTTTGGTTTATTTAGATAACAAATAGTAAAGGGGTTGTCTATGTCCTGGGGCCAGGGAAAAAAAATAATCTCTACTCCCCTTCCCTCTAGTCTTCTGTTCAGGACACGTCAGTGCTGCAGCTACTGATTGGCTGCAGCTGTCACCTGACACTCGGTTACATCACTATTCAGAAGTGAACAGCTCCAAGCAGTGATGCAAGTAGAGGCACATGGTCACTGCAGCCCATCGGCTCTTGCTGCAATGATGGAAACAAGGGAAACAGGAGAGCGGAGAGCCGCAGCGATGGGACTGGAGAAAGCTACTAGAGGCATTTATTTTCTGTTTGGCCACCTGGTGTTCCCATTAAGCCACCTCCTGCTAACAGGTCAGCTCATGGCTAGTGACGAGGCGACTGTTACAGAATGAGGGCAGCCGCTCTGCCTAGTCATGTGAATGGGAGTCCCAACTACAGCCAAGCACACTCGCCCAGCTGTATTCTGAACTCCTATAGAAATTAATGGGGTGGGTGGCTGCAAGTGCCGACCTGCTCCTTCTGTAACAGGGTTGGCTGGTAGCAGGAAGTGGCTTTGTGAGAACACCCCTTTTTAATACTTTTTTTTTTTTTCCTTATTAAAAGAACTGGACAAACCCTCTAAATGTCCCCCTCTATTTGTGGGCAGTAAATCTAGTTTTTAGGACGGGCCAAGAAAGCTGCTCTATTGGCCATGGGCAGTTAGGTTTACAATGCAGATATTTGGTGTCTGAAACTGCCCTCCAGGCCCCTGCCAAGCTCGCCCTTGCGTTTTTCCTTTGTGGCTCTCCACATACTGTCGTAAATCTGTGTTATACAGATCTCAAATGTTGCGCACATTATGTTCGTTTGTCCTTCTTTACATCTATAGTTTTTTTTTGTTTTTTTCCCTTTTTCACAGATACATAGGGAGCAATTGTTGCCTGGTCCATCACATGACATCTCTCCTTGAATCCTTGCTAGAGGAGAATATGGTGCCGCTGCACGGACTTGTCGGACGTGACTCTCACTCGCAGCCTCCACCCTTTCCTTGAAATTGTTTCCATTTTCCTTATTTAAAGATTTTTTTTTTCCCTTAACCTTAGTGAAGTAATGAGGTTTGGCTACAGTAAAAATAACTGGGCTGGGTTGTCGGCCACCTAGAAGTGTCTGCTTTTCTGTTAGAGAGGCCCCGTGATATCTCCTGACAGGTCTGAGTTACTGAATCCTTGTGCTCCCTGTGATAGTAAGGCCATGTCCCCACGGCACCGGTTTGCAGCTGGTTTTTCAGACGGTTTGCAGTTTTGCAAACCGTCTGAAAAACCGGCCGTAAACTTCTACATGAAAAACTGCCGGCGGCCCGGAAAACATTGTGCTTGTTCATTCTTCCGTCCGGTTTTCAGATGGAATATGAACAAGTGAATGTGAAAGGGGAGGGCTAATCGCGGAGAAAAGACGTCCTCTCATGGTCGTGTGCACGCCGCAAAAACCGGACAAATACCGATCAGATAAACCTGTCCTGTGCCGTGTGAACGGGCCCGAACAATCCTGGAGCATCTGCTCTTATATCTCTGTGTTGTGCTGTTCCTCTGTTATTCCTTCTAGAAATGTATGACTGAATCTGACAGATGGGTGTTACCAGGAGGGCATGTGTCCCTGCACAGCCTGATATTGTCCAATCAGAGCTGACAACCAGCATGTGCAGGGACACTGGAATGACCACACCCATCTGACTGATTCAGTCATACATATCTAGGAGTAATAACAGAGGAACAACACAGAGATATGAGACGAGGCCCCAGAATGGTTATTACACAAGGATTTACTAAGACGGACATATCCGGGGGAGTCACGGGGCCTCTGTAAGCACTGGGGATCCTCCAGATTGACTTGTCAAATATTGTTTTAACATTGTTTCATCATTTAACTTATACCTCTTCTTCTTTCTTGTATTATTCCATTCCTGTATGAAATTGCAAATTTAATTACTTAGCTCTCCTATTCCAAGTGATTCTGAATAGAGGAGGCTGTAGAACTGCGGTTCTGGCAGAGGTAGACGGCTCACGTCTCACAGTGTGTGTTTTTTTTAATTTTTTATAGACCTATATTTATATATGGGATAGAAATTGGCCCTAACCCATGTCGATCCTGTCGATGTGGAATCCTTGGAGGATCCATTTCAAAGAACAGACTTTTTTTTTTTTTTTTTTTCCTCCAACATGGATTTGAACTCTACAGCATGTATTTCCTACACCACAATTTACAGTATGAACTATAGATTGCCCATTCAAATAAATGAGTCGGATTACACAGGGGTTTTAACCTGGAATCTGCACAGAATTCCATGTTGAAATCCATCGTGTGAATGCCCACACGACAAGTACAATTTACTCAGCGGATACTACTGTTGAGAGCTGCATTGGACAATGTGGGTTTTTGAGGCTTCCCAACGATCCCTGTGTCCCATTCATCTCTGTGGGGTTTTAGATGCAGATCGGTCTCACAAATGTTTTGGATGTATTTTTTACTTGAATCCGACGGAAGAATGAACGTGTTCTAAGATTGATTTATTTTTTTCTACTCCCCCCAAAAAAATCTGAGGAAATAACGTGCTGCTTGGACTACAATGTGTATTTTCTATTGACGTCAATGGCGATGATGAAATACTTATCTATAACCTAAAATACAAGTCCGATTCCATGTGGATTCCAATTGGAAATACTCGTCGTGTGGACAGAGCCCTTATGGAATAAGTTAGACCTGCACAGATTATCCTGCTGCATTCTGGGTGTCTTACCTTTTGCGGTCACCACGTGCTTATGTTCTTAGACCCTTTTAGTGACTTTAATAAAACGCTCAAAAGGAAAAAGCATAGTGACCAGAAATGTGCCATTCAGGTAATGTTTAGAAGAAGAGATTCCCAGCAACCTTTCCACTCTTTATGGGCACCCTGCAAATACTGTCACAGACTTCTCCATCAGAGCAGTTACACCGAGGTGCTCCCTCTTTCACCTAGTTGCCGCCTGCCTTGCAGAGGCTGGGTGTAATAAGAATACTGTAAAATCACAATACACTGCAATACACAAGTATTGCATTGTAATGTGCAAGTTATCACAATTGGGGAAATAGAAGTTAAAGTTAAAAAAAAAAAGTTATTTTGTGAAAGTGTTTTTAAATGTAGTATAAAATGTCATGAAAACCCCGTCCCCATTTACTGAATAAAAAAAGCCTAATTGAAAACTCTGCATCTGTAGATGTCTGAACAGCTGTAGATGTCTGTTCTGCATGTTAAATTCCATAGGGAGAAAAAAATATATATATATTTTTTTGGGGGAATTGGTGCATTTGTGGTGACCTACACAATAAAGTTAACTTGTCAGTGCCATAGAGTGACCTTTTGTGTTTAAAAAAAATAAAATTATATCTCATATCTTGATAACGGGATAATAAATTTGTTATGGCTCTTGGAGAGTAGGGATGACAACTGTTGCCAGAATCACTGTGGAGAGAAGAGGTTAAAAAGGATATTCCAGTGAATTATCTGGTCTGCATACCCATGAGCTCTGAGGGCCCATTCACATCGTACTGTAAAAATTCATCCCAGAGGGGTGGTGATGCAGCCATTGACTTGTGTATGGGTCAAACATAGTCCTAATTTAAATTCATTTGTTCTATTTAGTGAATGTGTCTGGTTTCTGCATCGTGCGGTCGACCTTTGAGATTAATTTTTATGGCGTCCCAATGGATACCAGAAACGGATGGCAAAAACGCAATGTAAATAGGACCTCACTCTTACTCCGATTCCCACTCCATCAAGCTATTTCGGTAGAACATAAAATATATTTATTGGATACAACTTTAGAATAAAAAAAAAAAATTGATGAATTGTAAATATGCAAAACGCTGCAGTAAGTGGGGAAAAAACGTATTGAATAACATTACTGAAGCGAGTCTATAAATTTGTTCTGAGAAATAGTATTGCCTCCATCATACATGACCTCACATCTGATCTCATTATTTTAAGGCTAGAGAACGGCCTCTCTACACTAACTTGGGTTGGTGACCAAGCGGTGACCACATGGGCAACATCTCTAACAATGTCAGGGTATAAAGGATTTGCCTCGGGCACAGTCAGTTTTGATGAATGGTTGAACTCTTCTACTTCTTTGAGAACAAGTTAAAGATGTTGCTGAAATCTGGTCAATCTGTTTGCTGTGGGAGTGGAATCTTTATTCCCTGTGGCAACGCTTTGCCTGCTCCATGTCATCCAAATACTTTTCAAAATGAAACTCCTTATCTGATGAGACTGAAGATCTGGGAGCTGTAGTTGGACCATTTTAGAACGACTCCACAGCCCTATTTCTATGGCCTAAAGTGATGTTCTGCTCTTACTCCTACAGTCTGTGGACACTATAGAAGCGATGATCTCCTGATTAGTGTGCACACTGAGTAGATAATTGTCTGCTGGTCAGAAGCCTGCTGCCTCTATAGTGTTGCAGCCCACTGCCCTCCCTGAACACAGTGTCGCACTGCTTGGTATAGTGTGATGTTTCGTTTGAGGTAGGCGGCTACAGTATAAAAGTTACGGGCTGCTGACTAGCACGCATTCCCAGTTGATGATTATCTGCTGCGCATGCGCGCTAGTCAGGAGTCTGTTGCTTCTATAGTGTAGCCGCCCAAAGCCCTTCGTGAATGCAGCGTTGCACTACCTTATATAGTATGAGGTTTTGTTTGGGTAAAGGTGGTGGGCTGCTACACTATATAGAAGCGACAGACTCCTGACTAGCGTGCGTGCCCATCAGATAATTCTGAGTCAGGAGGCTGGTTCTGCCATGGTATAGCCACCCACGGACTGTAGTAGGAAGGAATGACATTCTCAATGGGGCATAATCTCTTAAAGGGGTGTTCTGGGACACCTGCGGCCGGTGATTGGCTGTACCTGTCACATGAATGATGAGCTGTCACAGCTACAGCCAAGATGAACAGGATGGCTGCCGGGACCGAGCGGGAGCGTTCAGGAGGCAAGTATTGTCCTTTTTCTGTTTTTTTTTTTTTTTTTTTTTTTTTTTTTGCCCCCATTTTAAATAAATACAATCAAACCATTATGGACAAACACTGGAGCTCCCCTTTAAAGCCATACAAATAATAGTTTAGATAATGTGAAAACACACAATCTATGATACATAGAATTTCAATAAAGTCTGTTAAAGGGAATCTGTTGCCAATTTTTTTTGTTACTTATTAAATCAAGATCCTGATCCATATTCTTTTCCTCTCAGCCGTTTTTATTTCCCGATTGTAGATTTCTCTATTCGGCCGTCTATATATGATTGTGGGGAAGACATTCTTGCTTGCACTGCTTTAACAGCAGTCAGAGATACTTTACAGCAGCTTCATGCACATAGGCTTCTTAAGACAGATTCTGTCCCATAGACTTGTATAGTAGAATTTTCACTGTTAAGGGAGGGGAGAGGGGGAGCTGTGACATCTCCTCTTGTGACTGGTGGATTCTGTGTTATCTGTACACAATGGTGTCTCCTTTCAGCTTGACCCTTTACTGATAATGAGCCACTGCTGAAAAGCTCTCTAAACAGAGCAGGAAGTGTCAGACGATTATCAGGCCTAGTGGCCAAAGTGAAAACTGCAGGACCTAAGAATTATTAAAAAAAATAAAATACTTAAGTGATATGGAAAATTTAAAAAAAAAAAAAAAAAAAAATCCTAAAAAATGTGTTTAACATAAAAATGTGAGTTAAACAATAAGTCCTTTTTTGATGACACGTTCACTTTAAGACTGTTTGGGGCATAATGAGCTTAATTTGAAAAATAGACATCCCCTTTTAGTTTAGTTTCCTATAGCTTACATCTCTCCCACTGAGCCCTTCCTATAGCCATGAATAGCGTGTCCTCGGTTTCCCGTCACTGTTTATTTCCTGCATTTGCCATTAGATATTCCTCGCTTCTTCCTTTCTGTGGTGTCTTCCCCTTTGTAATCCTAGCATTTCTGTTGAGGTAAGGGCGTGTCCTGCCAGCTAAACCCTGACTAAGCAGGTCTGTGTGAGCCATGAGTGACGCAAGGCTTGGACGCTGGCAGTGCTGCTTTTCATGGCACACTCGCCCGCTCTGCATTCTTCCTCTGTGTAATTGCTGAAGCTCTTCTGCAGGATCACGCACTGTATGGACCTCTTTTTAGGGGTCACTGAATGTCTGGTTCATCTGCTTTAAAGGGGACCTGTCACTTTGCTGATGCAGTCCTCACCTAGGGTGGCTTTAGCTATTTCTAGCGCTGTCCCTTGTCTGTAGTTTCAGAGCCTTTACTACTCTAATCGGGCAGCTTGTAACCCACTCTGCTAGAGTCCACTTCATTCATGAGGGTGTTGGCTCTGCCCACCTACCAATAGCCCCCTCCACCCTCGTCCATTTGCTGCTCACTGAATGCTTTGTGCCTATTCACAGTATTGGGTAGAATCGGCGGTAGGTGGGCAGGGCTGCAGATGGGGTGCACGCTCATGGACTCGGTGGACTCCTATGTGGCAGGGCAGGTTGCAAGCACTCGGATCGGAGTAGTAAAAGCTCTGAAACTACTATATTGTACAGAATAAGGGACACCCTGCTGGAAATAAGATGTCTGTCACTAGCTTATGCTCTCCTAAGCAAGGGCAGCATAGGCCAAGTGACAAGTTCCTTTAAAGGGGTGTTGCAATATTTTAAAAAGCTGCGTTAAAGAATGATATAAAAAAAAAATCTTGCCTTTTAAACACTCATTCCAGCACCACTACTGATCCCGGTGCCTCCGCTGATGTCATGATCAGCACTCATGACACTGCAAGTAATCGCAGGCCTCAGCGGTCTCATGTCGTATATCATGAACAAGACCACTGCAGGGTCATGTGAATGATGAACATGACCTCATTGGTCGAAATCACCAGGAGTAGTTGGACTATACTAGTGAAGATAGGGAGGGTGTATCCCATCCCCCTCCCCCCCCCCCCTCCATCCTCCCTGTTTTTTCCATCATCCCGAATATATTGATGAGCATTTTTAAATATTACACTTCAAGTTGTTTAGTGGCCTACTAGCTCCTCTCTACAGTACAGTGCGGTACTACATGTCCTGTACTGCTCTTACATGTATTAGTGAGGTGCATGCAGTGATTGGTGCTCTAGTAGCCTCTCTACAGTACAGTGCGGTACTACATGTCCTGTACTGCTCTTACATGTATTAGTGAGGTGCTTACAGTAATTGGCGGTCTAGTAGCCCCTCTCTACAATACAGTGTGGTACTACATGTCCTGTACTGCTCTCACATGTATTAGTGAGGTGCATGCAGTAATTGGCGGTCTAGTAGCCCCTCTCTACAATACAGTGTGGTACTACATGTCCTGTACTGCTCTCACATGTATTAGTGAGGTGCATGTAGTGATTGGCGGTCTAGTAGCGCCTCTCTACAGTACAGTGTGGTACTACATGTCCTGTACTGCTCATACATGTATTAGTGAGGTGCATGCAGTGACTGGTGGTCTAGTAGCGCCTCTCTACAGTACAGTGTGGTACTACATGTCCTGTACTGCTCTCACTGACATGTCATGTTGGGTAGTAGGTTGCATGCGAAAAGTGTATGTATGGTGGGTCTTGAGTAGGCGGCCTCTCTCTACAGTACAGTGTGGTACTACATCTCCTGTACTGCTCTTACATGTATCAGTGAGGTGCATGTAGTGGTTGGCGGTCTAGCAGCGCCTCTCTACCATACAGTGCGGTACTACATGTCCTGTACTGCTCCTACTTGTCCCAGGATGAGCGGCTCCATTGGGCACAAGGTGAAGGCCCCACTTTCTTTGTTCTGCTACATGGTGTATACATGACCTTAAGCAGCTCCAGTTCTCATCATAGAAAGAGATTTCCAGCTTCCCGCAGCTCTTTCTGTGAGGATTTGCTCCCTGTATTCGTTATCTGCTTGGATTTCTGTAACATTTATTTTTGCATTATGTTGGGGACATTTTGGAGCTTTGGAACTATTTACCGAAGTTATGGCTTTAGCATACGATGGTCGTCCCACAACCAATTTATATGGTTTGAGAGACCGCTGTACCGGAAAATTGTATCGCTTCCTGTTGAATAAAGATGGTAATGAATATTTTTTTTTAAAAAAAAACAACAACCTCCTACCGTATTGGCAGCCTACTTGCTTTGCCATAGGTGTCCTGCTTGGCACAGTGAATTGGCCTCATTTTGTGGCCCCCAACGACAAAAGACGGTCAAACATTTGCACCAAATCTGCAAGGAAACTCCCCTCTGCTGCGGACTTTATATACACTGACTGCCCTTTTTCCTTGGCAATATACTTCAGTGTCCCGTTCTGATGTAGCTTAAGGTGGTAGAAGAAGCGCTGACTGTATTTTTCCAGGAGGTCTTAATGTATTGTGCGCTGCTACTACAGGAAAATCAATCTGTATATAACCCCAGAGCTGCATCTACTTCTCAATGGGTCTGTTTAGAGGGGCCTCCAGCAGGGGGTCCAGTTCAGTATGGGGTCCGAATTGGAATGACACAGTATTATTTTGGGTAGAAGAGAAGCAGCTGCCAGAACATACCAGTAGCACTTCCCAAGCTCTTTATTGTAGTACCATGCAAATATGAGGACCGAGGGGCTAATAAACATGGTACAGTTTGCTCGCCTGTGGGAAAACTGCTGTATAAACCCGGTTACCTGCTCTGTGATATACGTTCCTCTGTATACAGTTGCCAAGTATTATCTGACAGTTCTGGGTTGGGTAGAGTTATTGGTTGATCATCAGGTGACACGTTTCACGTCGTTCACTCTGCTGAATGAACCGCGGCTTTGTTACTCGCCCCCGGCGAGGCTTCATCTCTTAGGTGCCGGGAGGGAGTCGTGCCAAACATGGGTTCCCCCGGAAGGTATACTTGTCTCATGCGGAGCACAAAGGCTGCTCTATATATATGAAATTACTGAGAGGGCGAGTGGTTACCCTGTGACAGTATAGAACTGTGTCCAGGGCTTTTTCTGTTGTTGGAATTATGTAAAGAGCAAAGATCAGAACATGAACAACACATTCACAGTGGCAAGAAATAGTAGGGGAACTCTTTGGAATTCCTTTTAATTCTGCACTGATTACTGGTAAACTGGGATCTAATTGTTATCCAAGTCACAGATGTAGACAAACACGATCTGACTAAACTAATAGCGCACAAAAAGTTGTGCAGTCATGTTTTTTTTTTTTGAGCACATTGAGTAAACATCAACAGTACATGGAGAAAATGTAAGCCCTTGAGATTAATAACTGTTAGGTTCCCCTTGAGCAGCAATCACCTGCACCATAATGTTGTGGAAAGTTCTGTAAGTTCTATTCCAGCAGAACCCTTGTCATGTATAATGGGGTTGATTGTGGCATCCCTATTGTGTCCCTCAGCATCTCCAGACTTCTCTACATTGCTGGAAAGCTTATTGCCTGGTTCTTAGTACGGTGGAAAAAAGACACGTGTCCATCAAGTTTAACCAAGGGAGGAGAAAATTTGGGTGAAGGGAGGGAGACCAGGATTTTAAGCCCAGCCTCCCACTGGTGAATGCCCTCAAACCCACAAGGCAAGACCCAATCTGCTCCAGGGGAGACCCCATCTCTGAACACAGAACAGTCTGCAGACAGAATCCAGAATTTTACATAGCTACGTATGCATTAATCTTTCATTCCAGGTACTTATCTAAGCCTTTCTAAAAACACTCTACAGTTCCTGCTGTGACCAGCTCCTCAGGCGGCTATTCCACAGATTCACAGTTCTTACAGTGAAGAACGCTCTTCTCCTCTGGAGACTGAATCCTTTATTCTCCAGACGAAGGGAATGTCCCCTGACCTAATGCACCAACCAGGGCTGTGGAGTCGGCAAGCCAAAGCCCGACTCAGACTCCTCAATTTCCCAAACCTCCGACTCCTGACTCCCTCATACACGCCGCATGTTTAAGTGATAACTTTACTGTAGTAAAATGGTATCATCAGGCTGTTTATAACCTTATGATACAATAATAAAGCTATTTAGGAAGAACAGACACTGACAAGCAAAAGGGTAACAATGTTTTGATCTTTTGAACACTTGTGGGTAGAGTTGAAGAAAAAGCTGTATTTGTATCCAAGTCCAGTCTGCACCAACATTGGGAACGTGTAGAAGAGACCTGGGATCAGATTTTGGTCAAGATGTGCTTGAATCTTATCCAGAGCCCAGAAGGATTCAGGCAGTATTGAAAACCAAAAAGGTGGATTTCCCAAATACCAACAAAATAATAAAAAAAAAAATTAACATTTTGATTTTTAGGAGCAAAATGGTAACAATGCAGTTAATGGAAAGAATCTGCAGAACTAAGCAGATGCTAAATATTTGCAAGTCAAATTTATGTATAAGATAGGTAAGATGACTGTTTATAAAATTACAGTAGCCTCATATACAAAGCTGTAGTGGATGGTGAGATATGGAGCATGAAAGTCACAAGTTCAAAACATTGTTACCATTTTGCTTGTCAGTGTAAAATATATTTATTGGATATGACTTTAGAACACAAAAATGTGTAAACGCTGCAGGAACATTTGTGGAGTCTCTGAATTTGTTCTGAGAAATAGTATTGCCTCCATCAGATCCTGCATACATGACCTCACATCTGATCTCATTATTTCCAGGCTAGAAAACGGCCTCTCTACACTAACTTGGGTGGAGAGCAAAGCGGTGACCACAGGGGTAACATCTCTAACAATGTCAGGGTATAAAGGAATTGCCTCAGCCACAGTCAGTTTCGATGAATGGTTGAACGCTTCTACTTCTTTGAGAACAGGTGAAACATTTTGCTGAAACCTGTTTGCCCTGGGAGCTGAATCTTTCCCCTGGGGCAGCGCTTTGCCTGCTCCATGTCATCAATTACACTCCTCATGTGATAAGGCTGAAGATATGGGAGCAGGAGCACTGGCCGGACACAATTCCTCTTGCTCTTTGCATCGAACTAACTGGACCAACTAATTATATATTTTGGGAGTCTGAGTCGGTCCCTTTTATGACTCCGACTCCTGCAAAATAGGCTCCGACTCCACAGCCCTGGCGCCAACACCCAAAGAATCTGTCAACAAAGCCAAATCTACGTTGGGATTGGTAAATGGGGTTTATGGTAGAAGTAAATTCGAGAAAATATGGGGCCCTTGGATACTCCAGGATTACCCTCTAGTTGGTTACTGAGTGAGAGAACTGCTTTTCTGCTTAATTTAGCTCAAGGAGGTACCTGATGGTCCATTAATATTGTCTATGCGTTGCTCCAACGTTCTGCTGCTCTGGAATGGAAGGGGGTTGGATTCTAGTTGGGTTTTGTTCATGCCACCGTGTGGCCTTGTTTATGTTGTATTGAGTGTTGATTTAGGTATAAGGGTTTGCTTACCCGGCAAAGACCAAATACTGACCGATATTTGGTCCTTTTTTTTTTTTTTTTTTTTTTTCATGCAGGGGGTGGCTTTGTCTGCAGATTCAAGCTGTTCTCCCTTCACATTCACATGTTCTGCTCGAAAACCGGCGGAAGAATGAATACCGTATGTTCTAAGTTTCCGTTCTCCTTCCACCTTACTTCGTGGCAGGATCGGTTTTTGGTGCTGGTGTGTGTCTCCCCCCCCCCACAAATATAGCGTTTTGTCTTCTCTCCATTCATCCCCAGTGTGTTTCAGCTTTGTATATTAGGGCTATGTCTATGTTGAAATGCCGTCCAAAATGCGACAGCATTTTAATATGGCTGGACGCAGTTTTGCGCAAAAAAAACGCAGGCGGTTTTTGGATTTGCCATCGGCCTCGTACATTAAATGTACGAGGAGCTGACAGCAATCCTGCGGAAGATGCAGCATGTTGTGAAATTTACCGGAATCCGGCGGAGTTTAAAACCGACCAGAAAAATCGGTGCTGTGTAGACTAGAGCGCAGATTTTTCATTGTGGTCAACACAGCACTGGGTACAGCCGGATTTTAGAATCCAATGAAAATCCTCTGGGACTACAGTGCTGTGTAGACATAGCCTAAGGGGTTAAAGTCTTGTTTTGTTCTTGGGATTGCCTAATGTTAATAGCATGCCCACTTCTATGGAGAACAGCAGAAGTGCTGGTTTGGATGGATGTGCACCCTGGCCATTAGCAGTACTTTTGTAGCCCTTTACAGCTTTATAAGATGTTATCGACATTGAGGTATGATTTACACTGACGAGTCTTTTGGTGAACAGATTTATCAGTAACCTGGCTGTGGGTGTCTTTATATGATGGGCAAAGCACCTGTGACGCCTACACTTCCAGTCGCCCCACTAGCTGAAATACATTTTGCCAATTAGCTCTTGGAGAAGTCGGTAACATTGCCTTATGTTTTCTCCCTGCACTGCAGAAGTTTGCTCAATGAGTTTGATTGAAGACATGAACAATACAAATGCTTGTCATTTGTATAATTTGTCACATTTCTAGATAAACCTATCAAAACCTCTCTGTATTAGTAATTCAATGCATATATTCAAGCGGTTCTAAAGGTTTCCCTCTCATTTCTTGATGCTGTATTTTCTAGAACCAAACTGAGGTGAGTAAATCTTAGTTCAGTGTAGTAGTTATAGTTCATCTCCTGTAAAGGGTGTTCCCATATTGGCTGTTTTTGGCATACCAAGGGGGGGGCGGTCTTCTCCTTGGTCCCCTGAAAAACTCAGAATAGGTCGAGCTCACGCGCTACTCTTCATTCTGTTCTAGGGGGGTTCTGAGTACAGACTGGCAGTGTTCTTGACTGTATTTAGAACTCCCATAGGAAAAAAAGATGACGTGTAGTGCACAAGTGTGACCTGTTCTCCTTTCTGAACAGAGGTATCATAGATAACTACAACCTGAAACTTCATCAGCTGTCCTGGTTGAAGAGAATGGCCCGTATTCTTAGGGTATGTTCACACTGCTTATTTTCAGACGTAATTGAGGGCGTATTTTGCTGCGTATTGCGCTTAATACATTGCAAGATGCGCGCCGCCATTACAGTAATCCATAGCTCTCATACAGAACTATGGATTACGCCTCGTCCCCCTGCGCGTACAATACGATCGTACTGTACATGCGGGGGGAGAATTGACATGTCAATTGTTTGCGGTGTTTACGCGCCGCGAACAATGCTTCCAAAACACCCAGCGTATTCTGGCGCTTACTATACGTGCTGCAATACACCATGTTGTTTATTTATTTTAGAGCGCCATTGATTCCAGGGCGCTGTACATTCAGGAGGGTTACATACATAACAAATGTTGAACAATTACAATGGTGACAAAAATGACTAGTAACTGAAACCGAGAGGAAAGAGGACCCTGCCCGCGAGGGCTTACAATCTACAAGGAAGAAGGGGAGAGACAGAAGGTGTGGGGCAGACATGTTTGCGGGCCGGTGTAGTGGTGGTGGGGTTAGTGTGGGTTGTAGGCTATCCTGAAGAGATGGGTTTTCAGGTTGCTTTTGAAACTGGTGAAAGTTGGGGAGAGTCTGATGTGTTGGGGCAGTGAGTTCCAGAGTGTGGGTGAAGCACGGGAGAAGTCTTGGAGACGGTTATGTGAGGAGCTGATGAGAGGGGAGCAGAGAAGTTGTTCCTGTGAGGAGCGGAGGTTGCGTGAGGGGAAGTATCTGGAAATTAGGGCAGAGATGTATGGAGGGGAGAGGTCATTGAGAGCCTTGTAGGTCAGGGTTAGTAACTTGAAATGAATTCGCTGGGCAATGTGTAGCCAGTGAAGGGATTGGCAGAGGGGAGAGGCAGAGGAGTAGCGAGGAGAGAGGTGAATCAGACGGGCAGCAGAGTTTAGGATGGATTGGAGGGGAGCGAGGGTGCTAGCTGGGAGGCCACAGAAAGGTTTGTTGCAGTAGTCGAGGCGGAGATGACGAGGGCATGGACTAGCGTTTTAGTAGTGTCAGAGTTGAGGAATGGGCGGATGCGTGAAATATTTTTCAGGTGGAGGCGGCAGGCAGAGGTGAGGGTTTGGATGTGTGCCTAACCTGAACATAACCTTACTCGGTGCATTCCTATGTGGCAGTGGCAAAGGAAAGCACGAAGCTAAAATGTCTTCTACCTTTTGAATAAGCAGTGTCTGGCCTCCATAATAGTGCTGCAGTCACTTTGTGCTGTGATTTATATTTTATAACGCTCTAGCATTTGTACTTTTAGAATATAAGTGTTAAGCACCTGTCCCACGCCTGTGCTATGTATGAGTGGATGTATAATTATAGTTAACCATTTGTCTATGGTGAAAATTAGTAGTGCTGCTAAGAATAACTCACCACATACATTAAATGTTTGTTTTTTGTTTGTTTTTTTCCCCCCTCCTTTTTGGGACATCATTGGTCAATTAAATATCATGTAATCCTGTGTTGTGTGTTTTTTTTTTTTTTCTTTTCCCATTGTTCTTAAAGAAATACTTGGCTTGTGGCGAAGAAGCTAGATTACCCATCTGTGATTTAAAGTAGTGGACCTAATAAATGGGCCTGGCGACACACACGATGAGGTCTGGGGAGCCAGAGTGAATGAGTTTTTTTTTTTTTTTTTTTTTTTTTTTTTATTATTTTTAAAAGCCAAGGAGAGGGCAATAATATACAATGGTCCATCAATTACAGTGGTCACTGGTATGATATTTCCAACATACAATGGTCTTTCCTGGGACATTGTATCTCGCCATATAATGAGGCATGCTTGTGTCATGTTGGTTGGTCATCTCTCTCTAGCTTATTCCCTTTTTTTTTTCTCTCGTGTTGGTTAGGTTGCGTGTTGACCACTCATGATGGTTTATTTTTGTATAATATATATTTGATTACTGCTTCTACATTACATACTTGACCATGTTTGATAATCATGGGCATTATAGCCTTTGATTATCATGTTTAGTCACGTTTCCTGTTGTATTTTTAATTCCTCTTTCCTGCTCCCACCATCATGTGGTGTTTTATTTTTTATCTTTTGTAACTTTTGTAATACTTTTTTTTTTTTTTTTTACTATTGTGAGTTGTATGTAACGTATGCTGGGACACACCCTTTTGAATTGCTGGAAATAGTAACACCCAGCTGACAGATTCAAAGCTGACCCAGCTGATGGGGAATCAAAGTATTTACTGAAACCGACATGTCTGGAATGGCTACGATGCTCTTTAAATGTAACCCTCTATCCTATAGCTGCTTATTGTGTTTGATTCGCAGTAAATTAACAAAATGTTAAGAATTAAAGTGTGAACACTGACAGATGTAATCTTTCACTGTAACATTTGTGCTGTCGTTAGCGACCTGGTCTCAATAGCAAATTGTTAGCTGTAGCAATAGGCCGAGCTCAGCAGACCGTTTTAATTGGAAGGCTTCATGTGAAGTATATGAGGGTTTTCTACATGAGACTGATTTTATAGATTAGTTACTGGTCTCTGGAAGTTCTGTGCCCAACTTGGTCTTGTTTCACAGCAAACATGGCACAGCATGCAGCTAGAGATTTCCAGTCTTCTTTTCGGGGAAACAGGGGTATATATTTCACATCTAGCACACACACATGCAGAATTATCCCGCTCCACATGGGTTCTGCTATGTCTTAGGCCTCGTTCACACGGCTTATTTCGGACGGATTTGCCGACGGATTGACGATCGTCAATCCGTCGGCAAATCCGTCCGAAATAAGTCACAGCCTATTTTCTATTCATTTCATAGAAAATACGGCTCGTCGTTCACACGACGCAAAAACTCCGTTTCCGGATTGCCGCAGCGGATTGACGACGCAAAACCGGACGGAAAAACAATTGACATGTCAATTATTTCCGGACGGATTCACCACCTACAATGATTGTAGATGGTGAATCCGTCGGGAAATCAGTTACAAATACGTGCCACACTTAGTGCCACTTATGTGCAACTGATTTTCAACTGATTTCAGAACGTATTTACATCGGAAATCCGTTGTAAATACGTTCTGAAATAAGCCGTGTGAACGAGGCCTTACTGTTTGTGTCTGGTTGAAAACTTTCTCTGATCAGCTTGGATATGGACTTCTTAAAGAGAACCTGTCACATAGTTATTGCCCCCTGGCTGAGGACAGAACAAGCTAGTGTCAGACCTGCTGTTTCCAGCGCAGTGTCCCTTATTCTGTAAGATGCTGTAGTTTTCGTGCAAGGGGCGCCTAACCTATGTGACAGGTTCCCTTTAAGGGCGCGTTCTCACGGCACAGGACAAATACCGGTCGGCTTGCCGGCCGGTATTTGTCCTGTTTTGCGGCCGTCCCCATGGCCGCGGGGGGACACATCTGATTATCCTAGAGGGGGACTTAGTTCTGCTGCTAGTCTGTTTTGCTGAGACTCTCAGACTGCTGAGGAGGTTCAGCATCTCACTGTTGGCTGTGATGCATCTGGTCGGCCTGGAGACAAGCTTCAGTCTGCTGAGAAGTATCGGCAGCTCAGGCAACAGCCATGCACTTTGCTATGGGAGTGTGGGGTATCTTTTTTTTTTTTTTTTTTTTTTTTTTTATTTTTTTTGGCAAGATTAGTCTGCAAGGGTTCCAGTTTGAGAGTGCTGATGTAGTAGTCGTTTTTGTAGCAAATACTGCATCATAGTCTGTTATAATCTAGTGATGAACCATACCCTCCATCGGTTTTGTCTACATGGACATCATCGTATTCTTTTGGATGTTTGTGTACTTGCTTACACACTTGTCACTACTATACACTTAGTCATTTTCTTGAAGCTTTGGTGTAAAAATGTTGCTGGGTTGATCAGTGTCCTGTATGTGTACTATGTATCCTAATGATATGATACTTAACGTTCCTTGGTTTCTACCAGGGCTGTGGAGTCGGCAAGCCAAAGCCCTGACTCCTCAATTTCCCAAACCTCCGACTCCCTCATACATGGCGCATGTTTAAGTGATAACTTTACTGTAGTAAAGTGGTAACATCAGGCTGTTTATCACCTTCTGATACAATAATCAAGCTATTTAGGTAGGACAAGCAAAAGGGTAACAATGTTTTGATCTTTTGAACACTTGTGAGTAGCGTTGAAGAAAAAGCTGCATTTGTATCCAGTCTGCACCAACATTAGGAATGTGTAGAAGAGACCTGGGATCAGATTTTGGTCAAGACCTGCTTGAATCTGATCCAGAGCCCAGAAGGATTCAGGCAGTGCTGAAAGCCAAAGGTGGATTTCCCAAATACTAACAAAATAATAAAATTACCATTTTAATTTTTAGGAGCAAAATAGTAACAATGCAGTTACAGGAAAGAATCTGCAGAACTAAGCAGATGCTAAATACTTTCAAGTCAAATTCATGTATAAGATCGGTAAGATGACTGTATATAAAATTACAGTAGCCTCATGTGCAGAGCTGTAGTGGATGGTGAGATATGGAGCCTGAAAGTCACAAGTTCAAAACATTGTTACCATTTTGCTTGTTAGTGTAAAATATATTTATTGGATACGACTTTAGAACATAAAAAATTGTAAATATGCAAAACACTGTAGGAACATTTGTGGAGTCTCTGAATTTGTTCCGAGAAATAGTATTGCCTCCATCAGATCTTGCATACATGACCTCACATCTGCTCTCCTTACTGCCAAGATAGAGCACAGCCTCTCTATGCTAACTTGGGGGGCAAAGCTGTTGACCACAGGGGCAACTCATCGCTAACAATGTCGGGTCATAAAGGAATTGCCTCAGCCACAGTCAGTTTGATGACATGGTTGATCTTCTATTCTTTGAAACAGGTGAAAAATTTGGCTGAAATCTGTTTGCCCTGGGAGCAGAATCTTCTCCCTGGGGCAGCGCTTTTGCTGCTCCATGTCATCAATTACACTCCCCATGTGATAAAACTGAAGATATGGAGCTGTTGCACTGGCCGGACCCCATTTCCTCTGGCTCTTTGCATCAACTAACTGGTACAATCATTATAGTATTTGGAGGTCTGAGTCGGTGCCCTTTTATGGACGTTCGCTCCTGCTCAAAATAGCACCGAGACTCGACTCACGCCCTTTTTTCTACCTGTTGGGTGAGAGCGCCTGTCTGATCCTTTTTGTCTTTTCTTTTTTTGCAGTCCAAACCTTATATCTTTGACCGTGTGTTCCAATCAAACACAAGCCAAGAACAAGTTTACAACGCATGTGCAAGAGCAATTGTCAAAGGTAAAGACCCCCAAACTCTTGGACATGAAATGTATTGTGTGGAACTGCACGTTGCACTTCAAGCTTTCGTTTCGATCGATCTTCGGTGTATTATGGTGTATATGAGTGAAACCACTAACCTGAGCTTTAGCAGACTCATTTGGAGGGGATGAGGATATAGATATTTTCTATTATAATTGTCACCTGAACAAAATAGATGGTTCACGGGACTGCCATGATCACACATTGTAAAAGCCAAAATGTATATTTTCTACTTTGGTTAGATATATATATATATTTTTTTAACTGTATTTTTATTTAACATTTTTGAGAACAAATAATCCACAGAATAAAGCGTTTCAATAAGAGAACACCATATGTCCGATTGTGAGAGGTAATTTGGGCCTAACAAACAATAGGCGTAAATGTGAGTCAGTATAACAAAGCCAGCAAATGACGTATTCAAACCAAAAACCATACATCAAGGCATAAAGCAGGATTGCAGTATATAGGTAGAACAAATGGGGAAACACTGGACTAGACACAGAAGGGGAGGTATAGGACGGGAAAGGTGAGGGAGGTGGGGGGGGGGGGGTGGGGGCGCTCGATGAACGTTACGTTCCCAATAGGCAATCCAGGGCCTCCCATATGGCATTCTTATGTTCAGGCTTAATCGCGTGTAAAAGACAGGGAGTCGCTCCACTCGCTGTACTTCACAGATCCGTGTGTGCAGGTCGTGAGGGAACGGGAGTGTTCTTTTGGGTTGGCTGCTTCCATAAGGCAGAGATAAGGCATTTAGAACGTGAGGATATGGAGTAGGAGCTTGGAAGGATGGTCTTGGAAGACATACCAATTGGGTTATTTCAGAAGGAAGGGACGCCGAGGGGTCCGCCAGGACCTCCTGCTGGAAAAATTTGCCGTTAGAGCCCCGCTGACCTGTGCCAAGAATGACTGATTGTCGGGCAGTCCCAGAAAAATAGGGTCAGAGAAACCTAGCATGGCTCCACACCTCCAAACAGGGCACGAGGACGGCTGGCGTGAAACTTATGTAGCTTTCTGGAGTGTCGGTCCAGTGATCAGAATCTTTATATTGATTCTCCTTGTAGGTAGTGCAGGTTGAGGGACCGTGGCGCTCTGTGCATATTGGGTCTGCCAGAACCTGTGAGTAGGATTGCTTCCGTTGCCAGGAAGTTTTCCCCCATTTGTGCATGTACGGGCTGATATATCAATTCTTGAGTCCGGGGGGGGGGGGGTCATTCAGTTTATGCGTAGATGCCGGAGAGTGAGCACTCTGGACGATGCCCGACCTGGACATCCTTCAAAGGGTGTGGGGGTGGCGGAGATGTCCCCCCCTGCGAGTGTCTGCATAAGGTGTTTTATATTTGGACAAGATAGGGGAATTGGTTATGCTCCTGATGGGAGGTTATAGTTGTAGCAAAGTTCGCGAAGGGATAAGTTCTCCTTAGTGTGTGAAAAGGGGGCTTGTCAGCAAATTAAAACCAAGATTATTATGTGCACGGGGGTACAAAGGGTTGCTGTGGTGCGGGCGGGTAGTAAAGAAGTGTAGGCGAAAGGGACATTGGGGAGGCTTTAGAGGGCAGTTGGAATTTGTCTCAGACTGTGTTTCCAGATTGCCCTGTGATAGGACATCGGCCCCAATAGGGCGCGGAGTACGCGACCTCCCAGCATTGCCACAAAAACATGTTGGGATGGAACGGCGCCATCCACAGTTTTCAATTTTCCATCCATTTGGAAGTACGCCAGGAGGTGTCGGACCATTGCCCGGGATTGACCCGCAATCGGGATGTCCGCCAGCCCAGTAGTATTTCAGAATGTTCGGTAGCAGCCAACCCCCTCTAGCCTTGTCGCCATTAGGACTTCCCTTGCTTTTCGGATGTCGCCCATGCGCTCAGATAAATGTTGAAGATGGCTGCTTGCACAGATTTTGGGTTTTTATGGAATTGGCACCGGGGAGGGGTTTCGAAAAAGGTACGTAATTTGGGCAAGATTGTCATTTTGAACTGAGGGCTATGCGGCCTAAAAGGGATAGGCTCATGGAGTGCCATTTGGATAGGAGGAGTACGTCATTTCTAAGAAAAAGGGGGGGGAAGTTAGCGTCATAAAAGGACCTGATAATTTGGCGTCAAGGTGGACACATAGGTACTTTTGGGATGACGTCCGCCAGTTGTAATGGGAGTGAGATTGGAGTTCTGCTAGGGATTCGGCGGAACGTTGCGGGAGAGCCTCCGTTTTATGCGTTATTGAAGCCCTGTGAGCTGTCAAAAAAGTCTTCCTAGAGTGTGAAAGTAGGCGAGGGAGGGGGTGAGGTCGGTCAGCGTCAATAGAACGTCATCGGCCAAAAAGGGAGCCTTAAACTCCCTGTCCTAACGTGGATACCTGAAATCGAGGAGCGAGTTGATCTTAGCTGCCAGGGTTCCTTACATAGTAATGTATGAAGACAGTAGGGTGGAGGAGAGGGGGCAGCCTTGGCGGTTGCCATTGCAGATATTGATAGGGGAGGGGTCTCATGGGGCAATTTTACTGAGGCCGATGGTAAGAGGAGTAAAGGCCCTAATCGCTGTAGGAAGTTACAGCAAAGCCAATATGACCCAAGTGTTGCAAACAGGAAAACGGCCAGCCAAGGCCGGTTTCTCATGGCTCTTCTCCGCATCGAGGCTAAGTAGTAGGGCTCCTGTATTTGCAAGTTAAGCAACTTCCAATTAGGTCTATGGCCCGTCTGTGTTGTCCCCACCCACCCTGACGGCATGGGACGAATCCTACCTGGTCTCTTATGAATTAGTCGGGGGAGCAAAAGGGCTCAGACGGTTGGCTAGGATTTTAGAAAAGATCTTGATGTCTGAGTTTAGATAGAAGGGCAATTGTCTTGTAGCTTGCACACTCTGACCGGATCCCTCCTGGTTTTGGGAATGAGAGTAAGGTAGGAGTGGGACACTCCTCGGGGATAGGGGAGCCATTTTGAAAGCCATTACACAATGGAGCAGGTGGGGGGTTTATCATGGGCAAATGTTTTTACTACGTATTAGGGTAATCCGGTCTCTGGGCCTGGGCCTGTGCATTGGGCAGATCTTTGATCATCCCAAATGTTCTTCTGTGTCAATTGGGGGATTTGAGAGCCTCATCGGCCTCTCTGGGTAGACTTAGGGAGTTGGAGGGGGGGGGGGGGGGGGGGGGGGGGGGGGGGGGGGGGTGGGGGGGGGGGGGGGGAGGGGGGGGAGCAGGACTTCAGGTAAGCACTTATCCTGGCTTGGAGGTCTGCGTCTGGGGACCCTGGGGATATCCTGGGTAAGGAGTATTAGGCGTAGAAAAGAATTGGCGGAAAACAAAGGGATCCCTTGGCCTTTGGATCCATAAGTCGAGAGCTATTCGGGGTTTCCTCAGGGCTTGGGGGGTGGAGTTAACCGTCTATTCGTTAGTACCTGGCCAG
This sequence comes from Phyllomedusa bahiana, assembly GCA_025379985.1. Classification (NCBI taxonomy): domain Eukaryota; kingdom Metazoa; phylum Chordata; class Amphibia; order Anura; family Hylidae; genus Phyllomedusa; species Phyllomedusa bahiana. The sequence continues at coordinate 41,079 of JAODAL010016136.1, forward strand.
CGAGGGTATGGCCTTTATTGCCATATTCATAGAACCTTGGCTTAGGAATAGAGGAGCAACTGTCAACTTTTTGTTAGTGCTAGGTCTTGAGGCGAGATTGGTCTCAACAAATGGAGCTGCAGAGTGCGCAGGTTTGGAACTTGAAAAAACATTGCGGTTTGTAAGGACTGGAGGCGAAGATTTAAGGATCTCGCTTGCTCTCGCGTCTCTTTTTAGCCGCCGCTATATGGTAGATGCATGTACTCTCTGAGAACTGCCCTTGTGGGCCCTGCCATAGCGTGGAGACTTGGGTACGATTCCATTGTTTTAGGTTCAAAATAATCGTTAAGGGCACTACGAACCTCCTCTCCTTAAGTGCAGATCTTTTTAGCAAAGACTCGTTTAAACCGCAGTGGCTGGAATCGGGTACGAGGAGTATTGGTTTTTAGGGTAAGAGAAAACAGGCGATCGGTCCGACCTACGATTAGGGCATACTTTTATTCGCCGGGGCGTCGTCCGTGAGTTAAGTGTTACGGTGCCATTCAGACATCTTGCGCAAGGCTGGGATGTTGCCATAGAAAGCGTCTAGGCGGGATGGGTTTGTGCGGAGAGGGGAATAGAAAGTGAAGGAATCGGTGTCCGTTGGGTGGTTGATCCTCCACTGGTCATATAGTCCATGTTTTCTGATCCAGTTTGCGCATTCTGTGGATCGCCTGGAGCGAGGCTTGGAGGGGGGCTTGCCCTGTAGGGAATGCCTATCTGATGACGGGGGAGAAAACCAGATTGAATCCCCACCCAAATGAGAGCACCCGGGGGGAGTCTAGACAGCTTGTTAGCACATTGAAGTAGCGCGTTTGGGTGGTATTGGGAGCATAAAACAGCTGCACAGCGTCAGCGGGGCCACCGTTACAGAGATACCTGGAGAATATACATATGCGTCCCAAGGAGGCTAGTTCTGGATTCTGGCTACCTGGAAGGGCATATGCGATATGAGATTGCTACTCCGCCTTTCTTTTCCGAAGCCGCTTGAGGCGGAGTAGGACAGGGAAGGCTGCCTTATGCAAAGTTTTAAGGAGCCACGCGGATCAAAAGTGGGTTCCTGAACAAAGGCGATATCAGCCTTCAAAGAGCGTAATTCGCGTAGCAAGAGACGGCAGCTTCGTGTTTGAATCCGACCCTTTACACTTAATTGTGTGAAGCAAGTGTCCATGATTGAGTGGTAAGGGGGGGGGGGGAGAGTACAACCAGGAAACAAAGATACTCACGGGACAGGGGGAACACCTAACAAATACTTGTCAGAAAACCGGCGTAACGAAGAGGTAAATATGTGGAAATTAACCCAGAAAAGAGAGAGGGTTATGACCAGAGTTTTCTGGGTTGGGGAGAGAGGGGGGGGGGGGGGGGGTAGAGAGGCCAAGAGTGCGACCTATATGAGGAATATGAAGGAAGTTAAGTACTGATGAGAGACCTAATGCGCCACCAAGAACCCCCCGACACCCCCGCTTTCAAACACTAGAGGCGCTCTCTCCAGCGGCGGAGGTCCACTCAAAGAGGGAGAGGACCGCTTCAATATCGGAGCCTGCAAGCTAAATAGAACAGTTTAAGGACTCTGCAGATGTGAAAAAACAGGGGTAGGACCCAATAGGAGAACAGTGAATTGTGGAACTGAGAACTCAGGAGGAACAGTCAAGTCAGATCAAGCTACGTGAAGGGTAGGCTACAGTCGCAGCCATGGCTTCCGTACTGGAATTAAACCCAGACAAAATTTGGATGTGAGCACCCAGACAGGGGAACAACAAACAACACCTAGTAGTGGGAGAAGAGGCAGGTTAGAAAAAGACCTTTACAGTTCTCTAAGGCCAGTATTAGACGGTGAGGGTATGTGGAAGTCTGCGCCCGCCTGGGTTCCCCGCAGAAAGGCGTCCCTTTTGTGGTGACTGGCGCCAGGACGGTAAAGAGGGAGTAGAGAGGACGCCAAAGTCCCCAATCAAGAGCTGTGGAAACCGGGATCTGCAGGCGAGCGTCACAAAAAGTAGCATATCCTCGTGGGGTCTTGACGGGTGAACTACACGGCGCCGTCTTTACGGGCTGAACAGGGGAAGTCTTCCTATCGATATGGGATCTGGCGAACCCTTAAGATAGAAAGTAGTGGTCGCAGGAGGCGCCTTTTCTGTAATGTGACCCTGAAAGATGCCTGGAAATACTGAAATCTGCTCGCCCGCGTATTCCAGTTTACAGGCCTAGCCCGAGCCCTTTGACATGATGCTCTCTTTAATGGTAAAAATCGTGTACACAACAGAATGAATCCCTTGGAGGGGCGAAGGACCGCTTAGGACGGAGGGCTCTGTGGGCTCGGTCCAGCTTTGAGTTAGAGAAGTGGGAGGGAGGTCCACCAGCGACATTGTTGAAGATGGTTGTCAAGGCTAATGGGATGTTGTCATCAGGAAAATCGTTTCAGGCAAAGCCCCCGCACTCGGATGTTGTTCGGGCGCTTATCGTCGAGGTCCTCGACCTGACGACCCAGTCGGCGGACTACTGATGCTTGAGTGGACAAGAGTGGGGTTGTAGGGCGGCGAGATATTTGCTGTTACGGCTGGCTTTCGTCGTCCTGGGGCATCCGCCCCTTTCTGTAAGATGGGTAATGTCTTGCCGCAATGATTGAGATCTTTGCATGCAGCCTCCTTCACCTCGAAATCAGGGTTTGGAAGTTCAGCTTTCAGATGTTTGGTAGTAGTTGAAAGTCAATCAGACCACTGCTGAGCGTCTTGGTGGAGGTGAATGAGCCCGGGTCGCGGGATTCCTGAAGAATTAGGGGCGTCGGGCGCAGAGCATGGGGGGGCACCCCCGAGGAATGCAATGAGAACAGGCGACAGAGTCCTCTTGGGATTGCATTCCCACAATACGTGTGGAGGGGAAGGCGACAGTTCCTCCAGGATGCCATCTTTTTGCATGGTGAAATTGGGGGGGCCATGCATTGCCTGGGGATTTCCTAGAGAAGGACCCAAGATGTGGGGGCAGAGGGCTGAGGTGCTGTAGCCATGTGGGATGAGTGTCCTTGGGGATCAGCAGGACTGTATGGGAGACTGGGTGGTTTGTTGCACTATAAGGGGACCGAGGTCGTTTTCAGTGAAAGGGATGTCTGTTACGTCAGGGCTGATGTTATGCCAGTGGGGACACTCTCAGGAATGCCGGGCTGCGCTGCTCCAATTCTGTGAGCCGAGGGCTGCAGGCTAGTCAGTTGTGACGACAGTCCCCTGGGCTGTGGAGAAGTAGGGGAGGTTGCCCGGCAGCCAGGTAGGCAGATGCTGCGTAGCGCGGGTTGAGGATGAGAGCCATGGCCTAGGAGTCACTGCAGCCGTAGCGAGGTTGGCGGGAACAATGGCGGCGGCCTCGTGGAGCGGCGGAATGGGCCCTGTGAGTTCCGGTGCTTGCTCGGGTCCGTCGAGACCGCGGGGAGCGAGAGATGACTCGCGGCGCTCAGCTCACCGCCGGATTAAGGGCTGATGCTGTGGCCTGTAGTACCGTTTCCCTGGCCGTGTGCAGCTAATGGCGGCGATGTGCGGCGTGGCGGGACGGGGGACCCGGGGGTGCCTGGTGACTAGGCGACTTACCCGGTTCCACCGGAGCTGCCGATGGCAGGGGCGTCCGCGGTATCCAGCGGTCTGTCGCCGTTCTAGGCCTTTGGGTTCAGCGCCGGTGTTGCGCGCCACTCCCGTTGCTTGAGGGGCCGCGCAGGAGGAGGAAGATGGCGCCGGGTCTTCAGCGGTGCTGCGTTCCCACTGCGCCTCTGCGTAAGGACAACGCTCCAGTCGGTTGCGGTGCCGGCGTGGGGGGCACTGTTTTTGAGCAGGGGTTCTTCTGGAGGTCTGGGGTTTGTTTTCCCCATCTGGGGGTTCAGCTTCCAGGAATATGTAGCTTCAAAAGGCAGCCTGGCAGCGGAGCTCACTCAGAACACGTCCATCCACTGAGCTCTCCAGGCCACGCCCCATTGGTTAGATATTTGACGAGTTTTATATATTTTCGTTTTTTTTGTTTTTGTCCTGCGCCATATACAAAATTGTGGCTACGTATTGGGTCACTAAAGGAGTATTTTCACTACATTTGATTAGCTTAAAACATGTATATAGGCAAGGGTAAATAAAGATTACCAAATACATTGCTGTTCTTACTCTGCTTCCCTTCAGAGCTACAGCAGTTCTTATCTCATGCTTGTGTGCACAAGCTTTCCTAGGTTACTGATCACCTCTCCCTGTTCTAGAGGTGAATGCTGACATCATTCCCTGCTGTCTTATTAGAGCGCTAAACTCTTTAGAGCTCTGTAGCCTTGTGCCCTGCTGCTTCAACCCTTCCATCACCAATATCTCTTAAACCCCTTAGCCGAACACCTGAAAAGTAGTTAATGACCAGAACTTTTTTTTCGTTTTTGCCTCCTTGCGTTTCAACAGTTGTAACTTTTTTTTTTTTTTTTTTCAATGACTCAGTTGGATGAGGCCTCGTTTTATTCGAGACAAGTTGTACTTTATGGGGGAATAGTTTAAATTCGCTTATAAATTGCAGAATTTTTGTTTTTAATTTAAAAAATTTTTTTTTTACAATTTTACACCATTCACATTTTACACTTAACTTAATTATTAATTAATCAATTCTTAATTCTACAGGTTATTACAGTCGTGTCGATACCTAGTATGTGTAGTTTTTTTTGTGTGGAATATATGCACAATTATTTTTTATTACATTTTTTTTTATTTTATTATTTTTTTTACACTTTTTCTGTTTAATTTTTCTTTTTTTTAAATCCCCTGAAAGGAGAGCTTTTACATTTTTTTTTTTTTTTTTTTAACACTTATTGAATTATCATATTAATATATGATAATACATTCTAATCTGTGTCGCTTTGACACAGGCAGTGATCTGGACAGACACAGTGTGTCCTGATCACTGGCTTCATACACAGACAGCTCTGGGGCCACTCTAGGTCCCCAGGGCTGATTGTGCAGCCGTTCCCCGGGCTCTGTCAGGTCACCGGGTTTTCCGATCACCCGACAGAGCAGGGGAACCCTTTGATTGCACTGCGGTAAAGCACTGCTGCAATCAAAGGGTTAAAGCACCGGGTTGCGGAGGTTTCCTCCGCAACCCGGTGCTCGCAGGACATGCTCTGGGATCAGGGCTGTGTAGTACAGCCCTGATCCCAGCGCAGCTGCGGTGCCCGGGCGCCACAAACTCTGGTGTCTAAAGTCGGCGTGTGGTCGTTAAGGAGTTATTAGGATCACCGAGGGATAGCAGAGTTGAATAGTCAGTCACTGCTGTGGAACAACCCACAGTTTGAACAGTGGAAGCATGATGCTGAGCTGTGAATCAGTTGTAAAAAAAAAAAAAAAAAAAATACAGAATTTATTTAGGGCCAGGGTGGTGCAGAAAGGGAAAAAACCTTGTATTTACATAGCTGTCCCTGCCACTCCCGGCGAATCTGTTCTTGTCCTGAAACAGAGAAGCAGCTCGAGCTCCATTCACTGAGTGGAGAGCGAGCTCATTCATTGTGTCTGAATGAGAACCCAGAAGTCAAGAGGAGCGACTCACCGGGATCTGAGTGACAGTGGTGGAAGGAAGACTGCTAGGTAAGCAAAATTTTATATCTTTTAATGGGACAAGACTGAAGACATGAAACTTTGATACAATGTATAGTAGACAGTGAAGTCTTTGTACTTTGTACACGTCGCCATCTGAGCCAAATAAGTTATTAGTTCTTAGTCTGCTCGTCTTCAGCAAACTGCAGGCTTCCTTGTGCATCCTCTTTAGAAGATGCTTCCTTCTGGGATGACAGCCATGCAAACCAATGTGATACAGTGTGCGGCATATGGTCTGAGCACCCCTTTAACCTCTGCAGCAATGCTTCCTGCACTCATAAGTCTATATTAAAAAGACAAGCTCCAGATATGATGCTAAGCACATGCACTTCTTTGGTCGACCGTGGTGAGACCTGTTCTGAGGGGAAACTGTCTGGTTAAACCACTGTATGATCTTTGCCACCGTGCTGCAGCTCAGTTTCAGGGTGTTGACAATCTTCTTATAGCCGAGGCCATCTTTTATATAGAGCAACAATTCTTTTTTTTTCAGATGCTCAGGCAGTTTTTTTTTACCATGAGGTGCCATGTTGAACTTCTAGTGAGCAGTATGAGCGAACGTGAGAACAAGAACACCAAATTTATCACACCTGCTCCCCGTTCACACCCGAAACCCTGTAACACTAACGAGTCACATGACACCGTGGAGAGAAAATGACAAATTGGGCACAATTTTTCTATTTTCACTTAGGGGTGTACTCTTTTTTTCTTGCCAGTGGTTTAGTCATTCATGACTGTGCGTTGTTATTGAGTTCACACTCGGTTTACATTTCTACAAGCTGTACATTGATTATTGTACATTGTTTCAAAGTGTCGTATCTCCAGTGTTGTCCCATGAAAAGAATTAGCACGGTATTTGCAAAAAAATTATATATATATATATACACACACACAACACAAACAACACACACCACACACACACACAAACACCACATTCCAATACATCAAATTACAAATACACAATACAACATCACAATTACAACCACAACAATATATATACACACACACACACATTACACACATTATACCAACATATGACACACACATACAACCACAACATACACACTACACACATTACCACAAAACAACCACACACACACACACATTATACAAACACACAACACACACAATACACACAAACACACACATATACAAGACACCATATACCACCACCACACACAATCACACACACACACACCAAAACTATATACACACATATACTCACACCCACACACACCATATAACACCCACAACACCCACACACACACATTATACAAACACAAATTTACACACACACCAGAACACATATACCACCACCATTACACCAACACACACCAAACACCAATATACACACACACATATACACACTCAAACAAATATACCCCACACCCCAACACACACATTATCAACACAACATTAATACACACAGACATACACAACACCATATAACACACTCACACACACTTACACCACACACACACACACACACTGATTTATTTTTCACTGGACAACCCCGGTAAGCCCTGTACACATCATTTCAGTTTGGTATATTCGCCAAGCGAATTCCCTTTACAGTCATTAGGGTTTTGCTGCTTTATGAAAGTGTAGAACATATTCTATAGAAATATATATATATATTTTTTTTCTCTGCTGCTAAATATATTCAGTATTTTCGAAAATGGCTGTAAAAAAATGGGGTCAGTAACAAATAATTCTGTTGCCTATGAATAGGATAGTTTTTGTAACATTTGCCTGTCCTTTTTTTTTTTTTTCCACCAGATGTACTTGAAGGATATAATGGTACAATATTTGCCTATGGACAGACATCATCTGGAAAGACTCACACTATGGAGGTAAAGCGATTGCCTTTTACTTCTGTAAAGATCTGCTGATTTAGAACAATGCCCATCTCATTTTACTTTTTTATTTCTCTTCAGGGGAAGTTGCATGATTCAGATGGAATGGGAATTATACCCAGAATAGTTCAGGATATATTTAACTACATTTACTCTATGGATGAGAACCTGGAGTTTCATATAAAGGTAATGGGCTACAAAAAGTGTCAGCAAAACCAAGCGTCCATAAAAATCTGTATGTGTATACGTTACATCCTATCATTGTATAAGGGTTTTGCATTTAACCCAGTTTCAGAAAGCGACAGTGACAGCATTATGATTGTTCCAATTAAGTGCTGCTGGTCTGTAAGCTTTCATGTTGATGCATTGTGAGTTGTATAATTGAGTTTACAATGATGTCACTGAGAATTCGTGGATTGAGCCTAATTATGTATTCGGTAGTAGGAGTATTTTTCATTATGAATTTCCTGGGGGTTAGTAGTTTATCTTAGAAAACATCCCTAGGGCTTCTTCACACTTTGTGTTTCCAACTGATGAAAGAACAAATGTAAAACACCAGTATTAACTTTATAGAGGACATCATACCCAGAGCGTGCTGCATTAAAAAAACCATGAACACCACAAGCTGAAACCTCTATGTATGTAGTGTATTTTTAGGGATTATTTAAAGGGAATGTCATCAAAAATGAGTCATTGTTTAAGTCCCATTTTTGTTAAACACATTTTTTTAGGAATTTTTTTTTATTTAAATTTTCAGATCACTTTCAATGTTTTTTAATAATTAAGTCTTGCAGTTTTCGCTTTGTTTGCACTGCTTTAACAGCAGTCAGATGCTTTACAGTAGCTTCATGCACGTAGGAGACTTAAGACTGACTCCACCCAATTCACTTCTATAGGAGAGTTTTCTAGTCAAGCTTTGTGACCTGGGAAGAAGTCACTGTGCGGGGAGGTGAAAGGGTGAACTGTGACCATCTCCTCTTGTGACTGGTGGATCCCGTGTTATCTATTTACACTGGTGTCTCCTTTCAATTTGACCCTCTTTGTGCTGATAATGAGCAGACAGCTGAGAATCTTTCTCTTCAGAACAGGAAGTGCAAGACTATTATTAGGCTTAGTGGCCAAAGTGAAAACTGCAGGACTTAAGAATTATAAAAAAAATAGTTAAAGTGATTTGGAAAATTTTAACATAAAAATGTGAGTTAAACAATAGGTCATTTTTGATGACACATTCCCTTTAAGTCTTCAAAGTAACATCTAGCAGCAAGGAAAAAACCCTCAAATGCTACAAAGGTCGTCTTAATTCAGCACTAGGCTGCAATCTTAGTGGGTGGATTTGGTGTGAATTTTGTCAGATTTGTTTGCGGATGTATTGCAGGTTTTTCTGAGGACATTTTCTACATTGACTTCAATGGGAGAAGGCAAAATCTGCAGAGAGTACTGTTAACATTTTCCTGTGAATTTTGCCTTTCTTCATTGAAGTCAATGTAACAAAAAAACACACTAAAATCTCCAATCTGAGGGATTTTATCACTGCAAAAAATTCCTTTCAGCTTGAAGGAACAGGTAAATGAAGACTTTTTCCAAATATATTGGTCAATAGATTTTACTTTAGTAGAAATAGGATGCTGCACACCTTCTGGTGGTTTCCTTAAAGGGGTTGTCTCATTACAAGGATTGCCTTTTATGTTTAAGATCTTGCAAAAAGTCATTTTGCAATATATGTCCATTAACAGTGTCCTACCTATTCTGAGAGATCCCCTCTTGTATGAGCTGCATCAGCTTCTCAGGTTGCTATAGACCTGTTTGTTCTCTCCTGATAGGCTGCCAGCACTGGTTGCTATAGCTAAAGACCTGGCTTCTACTGCAGCCTAGTAGAAGCCAATAAACACGCCCCTGAATTCAAAATGAAAGAAAACAGATGAGGTAAGATGACTCAATGTAGTGAGACAACCCCTTTAAGAATATTTGGTTGCTGACGGTAGGGTTACCAATCCTGTATAGACAATGCTTTAGATTTTACTTTAGCAAATCGAGATCGCAGACCCGTGAAACTTTAAATATCAATCTTCTTTTATTTCATAACAAACGTTACTCTCCAAAAGTTTCAGTTAAAAGCCACGTACATTGATCATAAGTCGTAGACAGCGCTAGACTAGTCATAAATCAGATGTTTATATCTGAGCATGCGACTGAAATTAAGGAAATAAATCAACCATGCGTGGCACCCGTATTTGGGGTTAAATGAGAATTAGGCGCCAACAGTACTTAATGGTCCATAGCTTTATTATCTTTGATTTTATTGTGCATGTTGTTGTATGCAGAGAGTCAATCCGCATATTGGGTGATGTGCTAAGAGGGTATACTGAATTGACAGTGACTTCTACATGGATTTAGTGAACGAGAATGCCCGGCTTTCTTTCAGTCCATCAAAGGATGTGATACATTTTGGGTATGTTTTTAGATGATGTTGTTCTGAACCTAATGCCAACAGTGCTCTTTGTAATTTGCATTGCTGTATGTAAAAAGCAGAGTTCAAAATATGTTTTCATGGTCTTTGGATCCATTCAAGATTGAGCACATCTGATCTGTTGAGCAGAGGAACATTAAAATTGGGTGCGGACCTGCTGAAAAATCATCCAAAGAACCTCTTTTTAATTGTTCGGACCCAAACTTATCAAACTGCGTGTGAACTCCCGCACTTAACGCTTTTACATGGTTTCAGTTTGTTTTTTTCTGTTTGCAATGTCCATACATTCAATGAAGCTTAATATGCAACCTCATAGCAGATAAGGACCTACCTGCAGCTCTGAGCCCCTGCACAGTTAATTCATGAAACTGTTGTGTTAAACATGTTGGTAGCCCATAGGTTCTTTTTGGATTCCACTCCACATGTTGTAATGCTGTCTCATGAACATGGTGCTCCTCAGTTTCATCACTTATTTGTATTGGCCCATTTGTAGCTGTGTACCTATTCACTACCAGACACTGCAGTAGCCTGCAGTTCGAATAGCGACACTCTCCCAAAGCCAGATTTATTTTGTTTTGCACTGACTCCCTTCACTATGCCAACAGGAATGGCCTATCCAAACATGAACCAAGCAGTCAACACATTCCCTTTTCAATGTGTGTGCAGTGTAAGAGTGGTGGCTGTTTTAAATGGTTTTAGAATCTGATGTATTTTTATTTTTTTAGGGTACTATTTGAAATTTTACAAGATAAGAGTTTTGATGTAATTGATACCTTCTAGTGTTTGATAAGTGACCATGATCATCCATGTACGTACGGCTGCATCTAATGGGTGGGTGCACTCAACAGGTCCAGGGGCTTTGTGAAATAAGAAGTATCTGAGCCTGCTGACTTCCCAACCCACAGGTGGGGAGGAAACTGTAGTAACACAACCTACTGGTAAAGGATAAATTTTGGGTCATATGGAAAATAATGGCGCCAATACAGTACTTGGAAGGCTTGGTCATGCTCTTCTATCCAGTGTTAGCCATTTGTAGTTGTGACATGTTGCCTTGTCTGCCCCAGAGAAGACAATCCGCATATATGGGTTATGTGACTCAGAGGGAGCATACCCAATTGGTTTACATGCTTTTCATGGATGAGGGAAAAGAGAATGCCAGGAAACTTTTCAGACCATAAGGGGGGTGTTGAACATTTTTGGATATGTTTTTTAGATGAGTGTGGTTTCTGCCCTAAAAGGGCCCAAAACGGTTAACATTTTGCAGTGTGATTTCATTTCTGTCAATGTAAAAAAATCTCAGCTTCGACTATGTTTTTACTGCGTCTTTTGGATCATTCGAAGGTTGGGCTTCAATTTTGTCTGTTTGAGCAGCAGGCACCTTTTTTAAAAAAATATAGGGTGGCCCGCTGCAGCCAAAATCATCCCAAAAACGCACCTGCTTTTTTGGGTGCATTTTTCGGACGAAAATTATCCGAAATGCTGGTGAAACACCCTAGCAGCCACAAACGCTTTTCCACAATGGTTGCGGTTGTTTTTTTTTCTTTTGTAATCAAAACCATTAATGAAGCTTTCTAATGATGCAACCTCATTAGCAAGGGGCGGGACCCACGTGCTTGAGCCCCCTCACAGTAGATTTGTGAACTGGGTTGATACATTTGGTAGCCCCTTGGTTCATTTTTGTTGCTTGCCTCGCCCCCTTTGTAGCTGTGTACACACATTGACAATGGGCTCCTCATTTCCACTTATTTTTTGTAATGGGCGCCATTTGTATGCTGTGTACACTTTCACTACAGCAGCACCTGAACAGTTTACGAACCGTGCAGTTTCAGAAATACTGACACCCTCGGCCCAAAAGCCAAGAATTTATTTTGTTTTGCAACTGATCACTCTCCCCTTTCACCTATGGCCAAACGAGGGAAATGTGCGGAAGCGGCCGATCACACACACACTATACCCACCAAGCCAGCTCCCCACACATTCCCTCCTTCATCCACTGTGTGCTGCCAGTGTAGGAAGTGGTGGACGTATTTAAATCGGTTTTAGAATCTGAAGTGTATTTTTATTTTTTAGGTGTCATATTTTGAAATCTATTTGGACAAGATAAGAGATTTGCTGGATGGTAAGTGATAGCCTTCTAGCTGTTTGATAAGTGGTCTCCTAGATGCATCATCCATTCACATCGGGCTGCATTCTGAAAGGGGTTGTCCACCTCGAGAAAAAGGTCCAGGGACCCTAGTGAAATAAAAAGAAAGCCATGATGCGCTCTGCCTTCCCCAACCCCACAGGTAGATGAACACTGTAGAAAACAGGTTTCCTACTTGGTAAAGGCATAAAATGTTATGTTCCATAAAAAAGAAAAAGAGATCGGCACCAAGCAGTAACATTCAAATGGATTCAGTGTTATGACATCTGGGGAACCTATGACGGCAATTTCCATGGTGCTCAGCAAATAGTAAAGACGTAGCCATATAACAGAGAAGAAGAAAAATGTTTGCGTTACCTGTTCATTTAATTTTTTAAGAAGAGCAGACAAACGGGATAGACGTTACAACCTGGCCCACGGCCGTTTTACATGTACCCAAGCTTTCAAGGCGAGTGCCGCAAACCTTTTTTTTTTCTATTTGGATAAAATGTTCTATCACCACAGTAACAAGTGGTGCAAAGGATCCTAGTGCAATGTGTGAGGATGGAAATGGCCAATAACTAGTTTGCAACAAAACGGGAAAAGGCGGTTCCTGGAATTCTAGAAGCTGCCAGGTCCTGTGTACATGGGTTCTTGGAGGCCAAGCTTTTACTTTCAGTGCCTACACTACTTACAAAAAGTTAAGGATATTTGGCTTTTGATTGAAATTTCAGGATGATCATAAAAGTTCTTGAAAAAATGTTTAAATGCACTAAATAAGCCCATCTCTGACCCATCAAGAATGTCCAACCTTTCAGCGTTTCAGTACTTTTTGCGCAACTTGGTGATCCCCGAACAAGGAGCTTAATGGCAAAATTCTTAAAAGGGGTTTAAATCCCAATTAAAATAGATCTCCTAAATTTTTGGGAGGGATTCGGGGATCAAACAATCCTTCTCATGCTGCTCACATTTTTACAACATGAGACCAAGACAATACCTTACAATTGATCAACAGAAGCTCACAATTGCGAGGCTTCAAGCTGGAAGAGTCACAGAAAGGCAAATAAGTGGACGTCTTTTGGCTCCATCACACACTGATGACCGCTTCACTGTACAATGCCCTGCGAAACTGGATGATGATGATGATTGCCACATAACCTCAGGCACGTATAAGGGAGGTGAGAGGCAACCAAGTGTCACATCAGACCATTTGTAACCATTTACACCAGCGTGGTCTGCGTGCTAGATGACCTGACCACACGGCCAGGCACAGGCATCATCGTCTTGGATGAGCCAGGAAGCATCTATGCTGGACGAGGAACCAGTGGTCTTCAGTGCTGCTCAGTGATAAAAGTTTGATTCACTCTAAGCAGAAATGATGGCCGCCAACCATGCTGGAGAGGTCAAGGAGAGCGCTGTGCATCCGTCACGGTCACCAGATGAGTCTTTGGTGGTGTTGGTGTTGGCAGGTGCGTATAGTCTATACATAACTTCCCTACTCTCTGTGAATAGTGCAGTGACCACCTCTGCTACTTGAATAACATTAATCCAGTCGTTGTGCCTCTGCATGAACAACACGGGACTCATTTCATCTTCATGGATGACCTTGCTCCAGCAAATTGAGAGAACGCCTCCAGATTTGAACCCTCTAGAAAATCTGTGGAATCAGCTGAGTCGCTGTGTAGAAGTTCGTAACTCTGTACCCCTGGGTCTCAATGACCTGAGGGGCGACCTTCAAGAAGAGTGGGAGGCCAGGCCTCAGCAGTCAGTAACTCCACTTGTGAACAGCATGAGACGCCGCTGTAATTGATGCTCAAGGCAACATGACACGTTACTGACAGTTCCCATACATTTTACCTGAACGTCAAATATCCCTGACTCTTTGGGAGTAGTGTTGCTGAGTAGTAACCCTGCTTTCCTCGTCTTAGCAGCAGTTTGATAATATCCCTGTACTGTAACCGGCTTACTAAGTTTGCAGCAGCATTTATGGACTGCACCTCTGGGGGCTTTATTTCATATACAGGAGCCATTTTATGTGTAATGCATTTCTTTACTTTTGTAAGAAACCACCAAGGTAGCTTCTAGGGGGAGGGAGTCTGCTCTGATTGTCACCAGTGGTCGGACAACATTCTGACACCGTGTGGACCTCCTGTCTAGTGCACTATTAAAACGGGATGAAGGATTTGTTTAGAGGACTCGTGGCCATTTGACATGTCTGTTATAGTTATTGCATGGGGAATCCAATTAATTCTGGAGCATCTTTTTTTTTTAATATTTTTGTTGTCTCTCCCCTGTTTTTTCTTAAAAATTACCAGTGTGTCAGCTGGTTAGGGGTGTGTCCCTGTACAGTCTGACATTGTCCAATCAATGCTGACAGTCGGTCTGTGTGTGTGTGTGTAGGGACACACCCCTCTAAAAGCCTAAAAACTAGGGGTGGTAACGCCCATCTGACAGGTTCAGTAATGCATTTTATAGAAGGAACAGAGTTATAACAGAAGAGGCTCCAGAATGGTTATTGCACAAGGTTTTATTAAAATAGTTATGTCAGGAGATGTCACGAGAGGAAGCAGTTTACACGACATTTAAAAATTAGATTACCAAAATGCTCCGGCCTTTTTTTCCTCTATATGATATTTAATAGTAACACATTACTTGTTTTAAAATGTGAAAACATATTGGTGTCCATTTTAAAGGATAAGGTTTTGTGGTTTAGGATTTGTTGCTTTAGAAGACTGACACGTAAAAAAAAAAAAAAAAATCAAAGTCCCTCTTAGATCTTCTTTTGTCCTAGGATCCCCTAGACAGCGACAAACTTCACCAATAGTCGCCATCTTCCGTGTTAGTCTATTGTAGTATTCCTAATACACTGGGGCAGATTTATCAAGGCAGTTGCGCCAGAATTCCGCCTCAGCTGCACCAAAAACAAGCTTTTCACCACATTTACTACGTATTTTAGACCGTTTCGGACGCTTCTGCGCCTCGTCTGATAAAAGGGGGTGTAGCTGTGTAAAAAAAAGTGTTTATGGAAAGGGGGCGTGGCTTAAATGTGACAGAATTTTGCCGCGGTTTCTGGTGTAAAACTAAGCCAACTTAATTGTGGTACAAACTTAGACTAGACAGTTCTAACCTGCTGCAGATTTATCAACACTATGATAAATGTGGCGCATTATAAAACTGTCTAACGTTACACTGTCTAAAAGTAAGACACTATTGATAAATCTGCCCCAATGTCTTTAACCGCTAGCTCTGATTTTGGGACCATACAGTAATATTGCAATTTTTGAAAAGCAACAAAACCATCATTTTATTTTTTTGAAGCCTAATGGTAGTTGCTGCTCTAAAACTGTCAGAAGTGCTTTCCTTCAGATGCCAAGACCTGCCACGTTGCTTTCTGTACATAAGCCCTGGAACAGTAACTACCTCCTCACTGTACAGCTGATGCTCTCTCTTGTGTATTTCAGTGTCAAAAACAAATCTTTCGGTCCATGAAGACAAGAATAGAGTGCCGTATGTAAAGGTGGGTATTACAGCAGGAGAGAGAATTTTTTTCTTTGTTAGTGTTATAGCATCCATATAACTTTTATGTTTTGTCTTTCAAAGGGTTGTACTGAACGCTTTGTATGTAGTCCTGAAGAAGTTATGGATACTATAGATGAAGGAAAATCTAATAGACATGTAGCTGTGACAAGTAAGTTTATCATATTGCACGTGAGTGTCCTTTCTTTCAGCTAGTGGCTTTCCCTCATTAAAGGGCTCCTTCTGCTTTTTCCCCCTTTGTGTGTGTTTATTACTCCTTGCAACTTCTGTGTAACTGACTTGTGTCTCAGTCAGAGTTCAATGTAATCCAGAAGCTAAAATTAATTTGCAGGTTGCACAATAAGCTGCCAGCTAATAAGCCTTTGCCAGAGTGTAATTAACCAGCTCAGCAGCACATTTAGTCAAGATGGTGCCAATCACTGGTATTAGCTACTTATTTACATAAAAGGAGGAACTGCAATACGAGCTCTTTGCACTGATTAGAATGGACTTAAAGGGAACCTCACCAATTTTTTTTTTTTTTTTTAACTTATTAAAATAAGACCCTGATATTCTTTTCTTCTTAGCAGTTTTTATTTTCTGTTTGTAGATTTTTCAATTCAGTCGTCTTATATATGATTGTGGGGACAGCATTCTTGTCTGAACTGCTTTAACAGCATTTAGAGAGATGCTTTACAGCTTCATGCACATAGGAGCCTTAGGACTGACTCAGTCCTATTGACTTCTACTGGAGAGTTTTCCAGACATGCTCTGTGACCTGGGAAGAAGTCGGTGTGAAGGGTGGAGAGGGGAAGCTGTGATCATCTCCTCTTGTGACTAGTGGATCCTGTGTTATCTATACACATTGGTGTCACCTTTCAGTTTGACCCTGCTTTTGCTGATAATGAGCAGACTGCTGAAAATCTTTCTCTGCAGAACAGGAAGTGTTAGATTATTATTAGGCCTAGTGGCCAAAGTGAGAACTGCAGGACCTAAGAATTATTAAAAAATATTGAAAGTGATATGGAAAATTAAAAAAAAAAATCCTAAAAAATTGTTTAACATAACGGGAATTAAATAAATCATTTTTAATGACACATTCCCTTTAAAGTTTAGTATTCTATGTTATCAAAAAGTGTAAAGGTAGGTTCACAGCAAATCTTTTCCTGTAGAGTGGAAAAAAAGCTATAATCCCTTCCAACATAAATGCATCTCCAATCCCTTGGTCATCTGTGCACACTTGAATAATGCTAAGGATCCAATAGACGGCACGATTAAGCTTCCTTCCTTTATTGGAACTATTAAAAATCAATGATGGGTAACTACAAAAAAAAAATGCTGCAGTATTTCAAGCCTCCATTAGTCCTTTGTCACAGTATGAAAGTGAAGCATTGTCCACATGGTGATAACCGCAAATGTAACCAGTGAAAAACCTTAATGTGCAAATGCAACGAGTGACGTAATTTGGCTTCTGTTGACCAAGCAAGTTGGACTTCCATTTAGCAGGCTAGGTAATACAAGTGCAAGCAGTGCAATAAAAGATATATAGACAAAATTAAAAAGAAAACCAAGGAATATTAATGTGTAGTGAATATGTTCTGTGGTTTAAACCAGCAGGGGTATGTGTTTGCAGCCTCAAAATACAAAAAGCCTCTTGGTTCAAGACGTTATTTCTTCACTTTATGTCCTCTGCATGGTTTGACCACTTGTTCAATACCTAAAAACTATGTTTAGATGGTGAACTTAAACAAATTGTTAAACTGCACCGGACGCAGATACTTGACATAGCTGCGAGACGTTCCAATATTCTTTTTAATTTGCATACAATAATTCACACCTCTTAGGCTATGTTCACACGGCTTAAAATGGGACGTATTTCAGTCCGTAATTACGCGCCGTAGTGCGTGAATTCCGGCTGGAATCCATCCCAGTCATTACGGTAATCCACAGTTCTCATAGAGAACTATGGATTCCGTCTCTTCTCCCCGCTCGGCGAATCTGCCGCGGGGGGAGATAAGTGACAGGTCAATTACTAGCGGCGTATACGCGCCGCTAGTAATGATAGTCTATGGGCCGGCGAGGTGACGCCCCCGTCCACACGGCGTAATTACGCCCCGCAAATAGGCCGTGTGAACATAGCCTTACAGTGAATGACATCACACGTCAATCTGGCTAGTTTCACACTTTATAAAGCCATATATTGTGTTTTATCAAAATTGGTGAACTGCAAATATTGCACCTACATCCTTCACAGGGAAAGAATCCTTTTTTGTGATGACCACATTACTAGAAAAATGGCTTGGAGATAAGCGGTTACCTAATATACAATTATGTCTAGGAACACATTGTACACTGCTATACATAACATTTAAAATGTCGTCACGATGTGAAAATCTGTGTAAAATCTCTTTAATTTGATGGAAATCTGAACTATAAGGCTATGTTCACACGGCTATGATTGAGGCGCATTTCGGTCCGTATTTCGTGCCGTACTGTGCTCAAATACGGGCGAAATGTGCCCCTGTCATTACGGTAATCCACAGTTCTCATAGAGAACTATGGATTATGTCTCCTCTCCCCGCTCGCACAATACGCCGCGTGGGGAGAGAAGTGACATGTCAATTACTAGCGGCGAACACACGCCGCCAGTAATGAATGTCTATGGGGGCGGCGGGCTGTCGGCCCCCACCCTGCGCAAGCTTCCAAAGTCCCGCCGTAATTGCGCCCCACAATTATGCCATGTGAACATAGCCTAAGCAGCTGAAAAAAACAAAGTATTTGCGTTGTGTTGAAACACTTCCTTATGTTTTAACAAGGAATTCCTTATGTCCTTGCCTTTTGCTTTGTTGTTCGTCCATTGTTTGTAGGCCTAAGGTATAATCTGACATCAATGTCTTTTAGTTTTTTTCTCCAAGGAATTCCTGTTTAGTACATACCCTTTTAGCTCTTATGTATTCTCTTGTGGGAATAGATGTGATGGTGTCCAGGGAATGGCAACTGTCTTGCCCTCAAAATAGTGTTCCCTGATAACGGTGGCTTCTGAGTAGAGTGGTAGATGCCATCCCACTACCTACATGACCTACCAGAGTAATTCCCAAAAAGAATAGATGAGTCTTGTGGGTCGTTGAGATCATTGTCGATGATGTGATACAGAAAGGTTTGCAGAGGCGTTCCATCGCTGACCCAGACTAATAGCAAGTTGTCTATGTAATGCCCTTGCCATAAAATGGAATCAATAAAGTAGTTTGTGGGAGAGTTAATAAAAACCACCAAGGCTTGTAGAGACTCGCAAGAAATGGCGAGAAAGCGGCAGGGCTGTGGAGTCGGTAAGCCAAAGCTCCAACTCAGACTCCTCAATTTTCCTGACTCCGACTCCGACTCCTCAATTTTCCCGACTCCGACTCCACTCCACTCCTATTATATGGCACACTCCTATATATGGACTGTTTAAGTGATAACTTTACTGTAGTAAAATGGTAACATCAGGCTGTTTATCACCTTATGATACAATAATCAAGCTATTTAGGTAGAACAGACACTGACAAGCAAAAGGGTAACAATGTTTTGAACTTTTGACTTTCAGGCTCCATATCTTACCATCCACTTCAGCTTTGTACATGAGGCTACAATCATTTTATAGACAATCATCTTACCTATCTAAATCTATTTTATAGTATTAGCATCTGCTTAGTTCTGTAGATTCTTGTCATGTAACTGCATGGTTACTGTTTTGCTCCTAAAAATCAAAATATTTTTTTCAGCTCTGCATGAATCCTACTGGATCCTTCTGGGCTCTGGATCAGATTCAAGCATGACTTGACCAAAATCTGATCCCAGGACTCTTCTACACGAATACAGCTTTTTCTTCATCTCTAATGGTATGCTCAAACAGTATATTGCGGCGCGTACAGTATGCGCCGCAGTACACCGTGTTTCTGGAGCTCGCGGTGATCAGCACATACTCACGAGGCGTGGGGGAGCCGGCAGTACTCGAGTGTATGAAGTAACTCATCTTGTAGGACACAGACATATAGCTCAGCATTGAGGTCACCATCCATCCTGGTCAAGTATCCAACACCTTTGGCTGTGAACCCTCCCCATATCCTCCGGCTTCTTCCACCGAACCTGACAGTACTGCCAGCTTATCGATCCATTAGCCCCCTTCTCCCTTGATCTTCCTATTTGCCCCCATCAGAGCCCGGTCTATTGACTTTCATCTCATCGCTCTAAATCATCTGTTTCCAACCTTCCATTTTTAGTACTTTTTGGCAAACTTGAGCCGACGCTTCTTATGACGAGATTCAAGTCGAGGCTTCTTCCCCTATTTTCAGGCCATCATTCCAGACCTGTGTGATGTATATTGCCCGGTGCTATTATGGAACGTGAGAACAGGTTGTCTATTGTCCCACCACCAGGAGCAAAACAGTAACAATGCAGTTACATGAGAAGAATCTGTAGAACTCAGTAGATGCTAAATTGAAGGTTGAAGGTAAAAGTTATGTATGAGAGCCAAGATGATTGTCTATAAAATGATGGTAGTCTCACATTGAAAGCTGTAGTGGACGGTGAGATATGGAGCCTGAAAGTCACCAGCAGTCCAAAACATTGTTACACTTTTGCTTTTTGATGTAAAATATATTTATAGGCAATGACTTTCGAACACAAAAAACTTTAATAAATTGTAAATATGAAGTCAAAAATTTTGCTGGAATCTGTTTGCTATGGGAGCAGAATCTTCTCCCCTGGGGCAGTGCTTTGCCTTCTCCATGTCATCAATTACACTCCTCATGTGATGAGGCCGAAGATATGGAAGCAGTAGCACTGGTGAGACCCAATTGCTCTTGTGTCTGCATTGAACTAACTGGACCAATTTATTATATATTTTAGGAGTCTGAGTTGGTCCTTTTTTTACCGACTCCAACTCCGACTCCTGCAAAATGGGCACTGACTCCACGACTCAGACTCCTGCAAAATAGGCTCCGACTCCACAGCCCTGGAAAATGGAGCCCATTAGTGCTCCAACAAAAAGTAAAATACACAATCACAAAAATAAATATGCTATAGCAAAATATTGATCGCTGCAAGCGGGGCTTTGGAGTCGGAAGTTGGAGTCTGTGGCTATTTTGCAAGAGTCGGAGTCGTCCTCAAATGGACCGACTAGGACCCAAAATATATAATTAGTTGGTGCAGTTAGTTCGATGCAAAGCGCAAGAGGAATTGGGTCCGGCCAGTGCTACTGCTCCCATATCTTCAGCCTTATCACATGAGGAGTGTAATTGATGACATGGAGCAGACAAAGCCTGCCCCAGGGGAGAAGATTCTGCTCCCATGGCAAACCGATTTCAGCAAAATTTTTCACCTGTTTTCAAAGAAGTAGAAGATCCAACCATTCATCAAAAACTGACTGTGGCTGAGGCAATTCCTTTATACCCTGACATTGTTAGAGATGTTCCTGTGGTGACCGCTTTCCCCCAACCCAAGTTAGTGTAAAGAGGCCGTTCTCTAGCCTGGAAATAATGAGATCAGATGTGAGGTCATGTATGCAGGATCTGATGGAGGCAATACTATTTCTCAGAACAAATTCAGAGACTCCACAAATGTTCCTGCAGTGTTTTGCATATTTACAATTTTTTTGTGTCCTAAAGTCATATCCAATAAATATAATTTACACTGACAAGCAAAAGGGTAACAATGTTTTGAAATTGTGACTTTCAGGCTCCATATCTCACCATTCACTACAGCTTTGTACATGAGGCTTCTGTAATTTTATATACAGTCATCTTAACATATCTTATACATAAATTTGACTTGCAAGTATTTAGCATCTGTTTTAGTTACAGTTTTGCTCCTAAAAATCAGTGTTAATTTTTATTATTTTGTAAGTATTTGGGAAATCCACCTTTTGGTTTTCAATACTGCCTGAATCCTTCTGGGCTCTGAATCAGATTTAAGCATATCTTGACCAAAATCTGATCCCAGGTCTCTTCTACACATTCCCAATGTTGGTGCAGACTGGACTTGGATACAAATACAGCTTTTTCTTCAACTCTATCCACAAGTGTTTAAAAGATCAAAACATTGTTACCCTTTAGCTTGTCAGTGTCTGTTCTACTTAAATAGCTTGATTATTGTATCATAAGGTGATACAGCCGAATGGGACCATTTTACTACAGTAAAGTTATCACTTAAACATTCGTCGTGTATGAGGGAGTCTGAGTCGGAGGTTTGGGAAATTGAGGAGTCGGGGCTTCGGCTTGCCGACTCCACAGCCCTGGCTGCAAGAAGGAATTGTTACAAATCTTTAGAAAAAAGTTATTCAATTGATGGGGGATTTGGGGTTCAGGAAAACAGTATAACCCAATCACAAGTCATCCAAGCAGGATTTATGTCCATTACAAGTTATAAAACCTTACTCTATCATACGGTAAAATCATAGCACTCATTGAGGGAAATGGAGAATGAATGGGGACTGGGCTGGAACGCTTGCCAGCATGTACTTTGAAAACAGCAGGCTCATAGTGATGCACACAGTAGATGCTGCTTTATACTGGTGTCTGAACATACCCTTAGGCAATGTTCACACGGCTTATTCAAGCCGTAATTGCGGGACTGATTTCGCCCGAAGTTACGGCTTGAACAAGGGGCGGGACGGGGACGCGGCGGGGGAGCTGCTCGCCGGCCCCATAGACATTGCATTATCCATGGCGCGTACGCGCCGTAAATAATGTGCAGGTCACTTTCTCCCCCCGCGGCGGATTTGCCGAGCGGGGAGGAGCGACGGTATCCACAGTTCTCTATGAGAACTGTGGATTACCGAAATGACAGGGACGGATTGGAGCCGTACTGCAGCGCAAATCCGGCGGCAGTACGGCTCCAATCCGCGCTCAAATAAGCCGTGGGAACAAGGCCTTAAATAACTGGGCAAAACATGCACCATTTTCTTCTATATACTACCCAACATCAAGAAAGCAGAGGGTTAAACATCATCTTAAAGTATCAAAAACTTTATTCATAATTAATTGGGACATAAAAAACATAGTTTAAAATTGACAAAAAACTGTACAATCCAGGCTGAGTACATCTAATAACAGTATTGAGTGGGCAGTCACTTTCATGCTTTCCATGAGCAAAGCAACGTAATAAAAGTGTATACATCATAGGTCCTAATTAAGCAAGAAAAGTGGCATTACAACAGTGAGTGTATTTCCACAGAAGTCTCACCCATAGTATAAGGTTTCACATGAACCAGACCTGACACCGTATTTGGTGTTAGTGTACGCACGTGGGGTGGGGGTGGAGGTGTAATCCATAGTTCTCTGAGAGCTATGGATTACCGTAATTGCGGGGCGCATTTCGCCGCGCAGTATGCGGCATAATAGTCCGCAATTACAGTTGAAAATAAGCCGTGTGAACATACCCTTAGGTCTACTCCATGGGGGTGAGTTGTAGCGATATATTTATGTTCAATATATGGGTCGTTTGCCCTATTTTGATGAACCTTTAGATCAGTAGTCCATTCCTACATCTTGGTGGCAGTTGTGAGTCATGTGACTATTGGACTGTGGGTATAAATATGACGGGCAGTCACTCTGACACATCCCTTGAAGAGGCTAACATGAAACTTGTGTTGAGGCGTCAGGTCTTTCGTGTGGAGCCTTATACTATGGGCGAGACTTCTGTGGAAATAAACTCGTAATGCCACTTCTCTTGCTTAATTGTGACGTGATCTATACATTTGTATTATGTTGCTTTGGTCATGGAAAAGATGAAAGTGTTTGCCCACTTTTAATACTGTTCTCATGTACTCGGCCTCTATTTGATTTTCGTCCGTTTTAAACAGTTTATGTCCTAATTATGAAATAACGTTTTGTGATACTTTTTCTAAGATGGTGTTTAGTCCTTGCTTTCTTGACTTGGGGTAGTAATTGTTTATTAGGAATGAGGGTTACAGTATAGTTACGTTTATATTTTTGGAGGTATAGTGTATGATCACTTATATACCAAGCCAATGATTTATTTTCAAGCTGTTAACATTTTTTTGTATATATAGCCAGTTTCTTATCCTTTCCCCTAAAGAGTTTATGCCTGCAATAATGGTACGTAATACCGGGGAAAGGAATTTTTGTAGATTTTTGGAACTCCATAGAAACAGGGTGTTCAATAAAGAGATATTTGGCTTCTCTTTCTGTGATTACCCCCAAAGCCATTCCTTCCTCTAGTAATTTTAATGATGTAGAAACACAGTAGTGGCGTCATTAGATGGTGATATGTTAGTTTTTTCATCACGCAATTCAAACAAACCACAGCACGCCCCCTTCTGAGCACACACATCTGAAGAGCTGGATGCAGGAGGTACGAAATGAGATTGTGGCAAAACCCCTTTAAACATTTTAACGTTCACCAGGGGAATCGAAATGTAGTTATTTTTATAGTATTGAACGAGTGGTCAGACTGTGCAGAGAGGGGCGGTGGAGAAATAAAGCCTTGACCCAAGAAGGGTTTTTTTTTCTTTTACATTTTGAGGTTGTGAAAACATACCCCTTCTAGCATAAACCACAGAACTGATTTGCTATACATTTATTAATATTCTTTGGCTTTCTTTTTAAAGGGGTTTTCTCACGACAAGGAATAGGGACAGGTAATTGAAGACGTTCTCCAAATACATTGCTTTGTTTTTTGCTTTGTTGAGGAGATGAGATTATTTGCTCTGCGTGCACACAGGTCGGCATCCGAGAGCAAAGAGTGACGTCGCCACAAGTTGCACTGCCGGCAGCTTGAGTACACAGGGTATGCTATATAGCAAACAAAGAAGATGAATTATTACTTGTTTACTTTAGAGCAGAGTGCTTCAGAGCTCACATATTAGATCTCCTGCCCTCATGTCAGTGCAATTAGAAGAGCTGTAAATAGGGGGCTGATGTGCTGATCACTGCTATAGAACCTCCCACATCCTAAACAGGAAGTGAGGAAGCATAAATCCGAAGCTACCTATGGCTCTGTGAAACCGTATGGTGATTCCAACCCTTTCATGTCCTCTATATATTTTTTTTGATATTTGTATTACCCAGCCTGCTAAACAGAAGGCAAACTACATCACTCCTTGCAGTTGCACATTTATTATGGTTTTGAATTGGTTCCACTGGCTTTCATAACCTGGTGGGTAAAGAGTTGTTTTCACGCTGTGACTAAGGAACAAAGGAGGTCTGAAACGCATCAGTGTAGGGTGATTTGTTCTAATAAAGGACGGATATTTTATTTTGCTCTCTATTGGATCCTTAGGCCTTGTCTCCGCGGCACTGGTTTGCGGACAGTTTTTCAGACGGTTTGCGGTTTTGAAAGCCGTCTGAAAAACCGGCTGCAAGCTTTTACATGGCAAAACTACTCAAAGTATAACACCTAGGATAAAGTATAACTTTTAATCAATCTAGATAATAAAATACACTAAACACATACCTACTCTGCAAAACCCTATAAGAAATTACCCTAAAAATACTAGAACTGCCTATCAAAAAATGGGACTAGTCGCCCCGATAAGAGCGTTCCCAACAGGAACCTAAACTATCTCGGCCCTACAAAACCCTAACTCAAAATATACAAAAGAGAAATAGATCACCCAAGAGACAAGAACACATAAACACAATACCTAACCCACAAGCCCAAACATAAGTGTATATAAAGTGAATGGACAGTGTAACAACTAATATAATTAATGTTACCTAACAACCATTGAAGATATAAACCTATTCCCAATAAGGGTATAAACTTATTCCAACGCGTTTCCCCCCAGTTGCGGGGTTCATCAGGGAACAGAAACTACTTTCAAAAAGGAGAGAGATGCAAAATACCTATAATACAAAAAATATATGCACAACTCACGTCCCTGTCAATGATGATTAGGGAAGAGGCAAGATGACCAAAGTTTCCAATGAGGGTCCTTGATGTAACAGACGGGGATCCCTCACATATGGTTGCCGAGATGATAGATAAGAGGGCAACTATGGGCCTCTATGGAAAACCCGTGCAGCAGTCCCCACTGCACGGGTTTTCCGCCTGGCGTTTTTTTCCAGACCGCCGACGGCCCGAAATACATTCTACATGTTCATTCTTCCGTCCGGTTTTCGGGAGGAATATGAATAAGTGAATGCGACGGGAGAGGACTTTTCTCTGCTAATCACGGAGTAAAGCCGTCCTCCCGCGGCCGTGTGCACGGCACACAGACCGGACAGATACCGGTTGGATAAACCGACCGGTATTTGTTCCGTGCTGTGGGGACGCGCCCTTACACGTATTCAGGTTTGCTACAGCACACATTAAAGATCACAACAATCACTGAAAATGTGATTTGTGGGTGGTTAGTTGTTACTAGTTTTGCACAGCCTGCTTCCAGTGATGTCTCAACCCACTTGACTGTTGCATCAGTCACATGGGACTTTCTTGTAAGAGGCAGCAGAGAAGAGTGAGGGATTGGAGATATTTGTTCTTCTATGATTTTTGTATCCACAGGAAAATTTGCAAACAAATTCGGACAATTTAGAGCACATTTATTGTTGTGTGGAAAACTCCATAATCGCTGCTCAGATTCTGTTGTGTGTGAACATGTCCTAAAGCATAAAAGCACAGTTCTCGTTTTGTTTCTGGGTTTGCTTCAAGTTCTCTCTTGTTCTTTACAAACTCTAGAGAACAAAAAGTCTGATTATTTTATTTGTACTGGAATAGATTCTTTGGCAGGAGAAAATAAATTACCCTCCAAGCAATTTGCCTTTTGTGTTGCAGCCTTCTACATTGTGTATAGTGATAGAGTAAACTAATTCCTTTTTTGTTACTGTGAAGGCATTGTTTATTTCCAAAGGATGAAAATTTGTCCTGGTCATATGATGATCGCTAAGGTGTTCCGGCTCTTTACATGGTAGAGATCAGGTAACTGTACTGTTAAAAGCCGGGCAGCTGTGTGATCATCACTTGAGCAGACTATAACATTAGGTCTTGAAAATTGAAGAAATAGGTAAAGCTTGCAAACTAACTTTCTGTGACTTATTGTATACCTCTAATTAGAACACAACTTTCCATAAATCAACAGTACAAACAAAAAGAAGATACTTTATAATACATTTTATTAATGAGAAATGCTTATTTTTTTATCAGCCTTCTTTATTACCCTAAAATCCCTTAAAAGCTGAAACGTACATTAAAATATAACCTTTAATTATAAACCATTAAAACAATGTCACAACACACAATATCAAATACAAATGTAAGCAAGAAGTAAACTGGAGTCGTCTTACTGTTCTTATGACTATCTTGGAGAAGATGCTCCATACATACACTGTGGCAGGTTAATCTGTCTGTGGGGACGGGGAACAAGGGAAAAGGATTAAGGTCCTGGTATAACCCAATTTAAAGTGGCCTAGAGATATCCCTAATAACCTATATTACAGAGCAACCGCACTGACAAGGGTGACCCAGAACCCCCCACCCCTTCATTAACCTGTTCCTTGCTCACACTGTACCCTACAATAGTTCTGGAGCAATATCCCATCCCGACATGTTTCTGTGCCTTTACAGCACTCCTCAAAGGACAAGAAAAATGAGTCCAAATTTGATTTCTGACTTATAGAGAAAACTAGCCTTTAAATAAATAAGGCTAGGTAAAGGGAAATGCCCTTGATACTCAAACATGGAGGCTAATGACATATGGCCAAGTGGGGGATAGCATATGGCTTCTCCAGTATGATAAACTGCCTTCTTAAATAGCTCATATGGGGATATTTTTAGGCCAAATAGTTATACTAGGGCTTTCATTTTTTTCCCTTGTTCCCTGTCCCCACCAACAGATTAATCTGTCACAGTATATGTATGGGAGCGTCTTCTCCAATTCTGTGGAATTGTGTTAATAATGCTTTATAACCGTAATTAAAAGTTAGATTTTTTTTTTTTTAATGCACTTTGCGGCTTTTGGGGATTTTGGATTCTCAAGTGCATCCTCCTGTCTGTCTGTCCTTTCTCTATCCATTTGATCATAGTTGGATCTTATCTAGTTTCTCTCCCTTATTACCTTGTCAAACTTTCTCATCTGTGCACTCGGTAATCATTAGCAGGGGTGACCTCAAAGGGCCATTGGAGAGTGGTTAAAGGGGTTGTCTCACTGCATTGATTCATCTTACCTCAGCCCTGTTTTTTTGGTTTCATTTTGAATTCAGGGGCGTTTACTGTCTTCTACTAGGCTGCAGTAGAAGCCGGTCTGTAGTATAGACCATGTGCTGGGTATCAGGAGAGATCAAACAGGTTTGTAGATATAGGGGACCTGAGGAGCTGAACACCCCATACAAAAGGGGTTCTAGGAATATTTATTACACTGTTTTTTGGACCTATAATGCCAAATACTTTTTTTTTTTGCAAGATTGAAACAAAAAAAAAGGGTATCCTTGGTAGTGAGACAACCCCCCTTTAAAATGGGCCCTTGGGAGGGCTGTCAGAAGGGTGGGGGCTTTAGCTGTTGGGGGCTAAAAAAAAAAAAAAAGCATAGTTTGCCAGATTTTGGCCCTCGAAAACCCTTTAGTTTTTACACCCGTGTACTAAGGGGGTGTTCACATGATTTAAAATGTTCGTGTGGGAAAATGTCCCCTGGAAAAACGCATTCAGTTCCTCCTTCAAATTCCTCACTTTCGGCCGGGGCCCTCCTCATTCACTTTCTATGGGGCTTCCAAAGATAATTTTTTCGAGTCCACTCTGGGGGGGGGGGGGGATTTTGGGAAGCTCCTATAAAAGGTTAAAAGGGAAGTGACGTCCCCCAAACACCCCCCCTCCCATTTTACGTTTGGGGACCCCACTGCGAGCAGCCAGTTTCCCGTGGTTTTAACCTCAATTTTAAAAAAACCCTTTTAAAAAGATGTACTCTGTTTTCTACTAGGAAATTCTGCTAAAAAACATAAAACCCTATATATCAGAGTTCTGCTTCTCTCCTTCTGTCACATTCTGTTTCCTGGTCAATTTAAAGTTTTTTGGTAGAAACCCAATCTGATTGTCTTACCTTTACCTTACAGACATGAATGAACACAGTTCTAGAAGTCACAGCATATTTTTAATAAATGTCAAGCAAGAAAATACACAAACGGAGCAAAAGCTAAGTGGCAAACTTTACCTGGTGGACTTGGCAGGTAGTGAAAAGGTGACAAGTACATTTCCCTTTCCCGGTTTAAAATTACAGTTTCAAAAAAAAAGTAGGAAAAGGTTTTTTGTCTTTTGTTTTCTATTTTTTGTTTCCCCTGGCCTCCCTCCCCAGTTTTTAGGTTGTGCATCTATTAAAAAGGGAAAACCTTTGTGCCAACTAAACCCCCCATAAGAAAAACCCACATATTTCTACAGCTTGGGGCTATATGGAAAGTTTTTGTTTGTGAAAATTTTTTTAAAAGGTTTTTCAAACCCTTTTGGGGAAAAAGAACGAAAAAATATAAAAATTAAAGAAACCTGTCACATAGGTTTTGCCCCCCTTTCTGAGAGGGAGCAAAAAGCAAATGACAACATGCTTTTTTTCCACGCGTTTCCCTTTTTCGTAAGATTCGGGGTTTTAGGGGTTTTAGTGCCCAAATCTGCAGTTTTTCAGCCAGAAAAGTCCCAAAACTATTTTTTTATACCCTGCCCAAACCCGAGGGTACCCCCCCCCAAACCCCAAATGATTTAAAAAGGGGCAAAAAAATCTGACAGGTTTCCCCTTTTTAAAACAAAAGGGTTTTGGGGATATTTTTTTTTAAGAAAAAAAGCCCCCATTAAACAAGGGGCTCTGCCCCCTTCCCCTCCCTTTTTTTTTTAATTCCCTTTAAAAAAAAAATTAAAAAAAAAAAAAAAAAAAAAAACCTTTTCTTAAAAAAAAAAAAAAAAAATTTTCTAATAAAAAAAAAAATTTCTTGTTTTTTTGAGGAAATTTGGCTGATAAGGGGGGGCTTTTCCCAATTTTTGGGGCCCCTAAAAAGCCTATGGGAAAGGGGAAAAGGGGGCTGAAAGGAAAAACACAGAAAGCTGCCAAAAAACTAAAAAATTTGGGCCCCCACCCCAGTGCCCATAAAAAGCCTGGAAAAAATTTTCATTTGGGAAAACTGTCATTTTTTTCCGTGTAGTCAGCCTTTGTTTTAAAATTTCTTTTAATTTTTGAAATTTTTTTTTGGGACAAAAATCCGAGGGGTTTAAATTCATTTTGGGCATGCCCCAAACCCCCGGTTTTTCGGCCGGGTTTTTAAAAATAAGGTTTTTATGTATGTATGTATGTATGTATGGTAAGTTGTATTTATGATGTAAAATTGGGAAGTAAAGGGATGTATTATTTATGGGGTGTATTGGGGAAAACGAAAAAAGGGGGAAGCCTGCAGAGGGGAAACCCTGGGTAATGCCAATACAAATTAAATAATTGCCATTTAACCCACTCCGCAATTTTCACACACCCCACCTCTAACCTGAAAAAGTCCCCGGACGTTCAGGTTTTTTCTATGGGGGTGCAGTCTTGGGGGGTTTTTTTTTTGAGTTTACCCTTTAAATTTTAAGGGGCACTAAAAAAGACTACAGATGTCATAGTTTCAATTTGGAAAAAACTGACAAATAAACGGTCCCCCATGCAGCTCTGTAAACCTCCAAACCCGGTGGGATAGGTCTCTCAGGCCCTTTTACAAACGACCAACAGTTTTTCAGGGGCAAAGACGTCTATGCGTGTTCCAATACCCTGTATTTTGTCCATTGAATACTAATGTTTTTCAAAAGAATTCTTTCCTTACTTTTAAAATAAATTTCCACTTCAGTGAATCCTGTTGCCTGTTTTTTTTTTTGCCCAAAAGGCACCAAAATCTTGGCCATTTTGGGGCCGCCACTGCAGCATGGGCCAACTTAAAGAGAAACTTTTGGGGGTCCCTGTAAACTAACAACTCTAGCATTTTCTTTTATAACTCTGTTGTGGTGTTTTTATTCCACTAGAAAAAATTTAAATTTTTGGGAAACTGCAGCTGGGCGTTACCTGTTTGGGTGATGCCCCCGCACATAAAACAAGGAAAAGGGGGGTTTCAAGGTATAAACCCCCAAACCCTTTTTTGGGAACACACACCAAAATTAAACAATAATACAAATTTTTTAAAAAGGGAAAAATAATGAACGGGCCCCAAAACAGGTTATAAAAGAAAGGCCCAGAATTTTTTTGTTTCACAAGGAATACGAGGATTTCCCAAGGGTAAACCCGCCAGGAAGGTCACAGGGCCCTTTTTTAAAAAAATTATGAATTTCCATTTTCGGAAAAAGCCACACTTAGACTGGGGTTTACACTACAAATTTTAAGGGCTACTTTTTAGGTGGGCCGGGAAGGGAGCCATGACCCGCCCCATACTTTTTTTTCTATTTTTTTTCCCCTTTTTTAAAGCTTTTTCCTGCAGGACTCAATAGTCTAGTCAAACCCTGCTACGGGGTTGTGTCTTCCGGGGAAAAAAAAAAATGAACCCACACCCTCCGGGGGGTTGGGCCCTTCCTGACGGGAACCCTGACCCATATATCCCAACAGTCCTTTAAAAGGGGGTTTTTCTCACTACATGATTTTTTTTTTTAATGTTAAAAATCTGCAAAAACAATTTTCATTTTGCAAAAAATGTCCCTTTACCAGTTTTCCACCCCATTTCCCCAAAATCCCCTTTTTTATGAGGTTAAACAGCTCCCAGGTTGCTAGAGCTACAGACCTGTTTTATCCCTCAAGGGTAGGCCCGCCAGCCCCTGGGTTTTCTATAGCTACAGAACCCCGGCTTCCCACTGCGGGCCCAGGAAAGCCAGTAAACACGCCCCTTAAATCAAAATTAAAGCAAGAAAACAGGGTGAGGGGAAATGAATCAGTGTATTTAAAAAAACCCTTTAACCGTATGGGGAGGGACTTGGGTTTTTCGGTGTAAAAATTTGAAGCGATAGCCCATCCCCAACCATGATCGCCCCGTTGCTTTTAAATGTCACTAATGTGATGCATGATTTGTGTATACACACTTTATTTTATTTTAGTAGTATAATGTTGTACCGTGATAGTCCTAGAAGGAGATTATGGTGCCGCACACCAAATGTGATAAGCACCGGGTGCTCTGTGGAAGGCCAAAGGGTACAGTTCCATATATAGAGAAAATCCACGGCACTCCTTTAGTAAAGATGAGTAAGATTTATATAATTCACACAAGTCACATAGTATATCATCAGCTCTCCATATATATATGCAATAGGTGCAGTAGTAGAATAGAAATGCCCGCAAAAGTAGTTCAACATTTCGGCCTAGTTAGGCCTTCATCAGGAACACCGGGAGCAGGCACAGAAGCGTGTGGAGGAGAGAGTGTGTCCGTGTTTAGTCCTAGAAAGTAGTAGAAGAGTGAAGAAATCAGGTTATACGATTTAGAGGCTAATGGAATATATTTGATGGTGAGCTTTCAAGAGTACTAGCTCTCTTCTTCAGACATGTACTGTAGTACTAGTACTCTCGAAAGCTTACCATCAAATATACTCGGCCTCTAAAAGGTATCACCTGATCACTCTTCTACTTTATTTTATTTAGTGAGTATATTCCTCTAGGTTCCGTTCAGCTGCCATTTGGGCTAAAATAAGGGTAATGTTGTTCAGTCTGACCACTTTCAGGTTTCATGCTGTGAGGTAGAACATGACAGTTCATAGAGGTGTAACTTACTCCTCAGGTTACTTATCTGTGCAGGTGAATAACAGATACCTTACACCATATTTCTTTTGTAACTCTACCCGGCACCTCCTCAACTATTAAATATAACAAAGATCTTTGCCTGGGGAAAACCTGTCACATGCACAGACCTCTACACACAAGGACTTTTCAGATTCCTTATTTTCAGAAATGAAATGTGCACAGATACATTTGCTAAGTGCCTCCCTCCCCCAAAGTGCCAGTCCAAAGATTGAAACGTAACTGGCCAAGTATGACTGTGGTTTATCTCCCAGAAGACCAAAGGGGTTTCATGTCAAAATTTCAGACACGATCTTTTTTGTCGGGACTTTCTGAAGGAGCTGCTGGTCAACCCGACATATCAGTAAGCACCCATCCCACTAAATCTGTCTTTAATTAAAAATATATTTATATATAATATATATATGATTTATAATAATATATAATAAAAATATATATATTAATAATATATATATAATATATATATATATATATATATAAAAAATATATACACAAAAAAACATTAATATATATATATAAAAAATTCCTGTTTTCGGAAAACGGCTTTTGAAGCTGACTTTTTTTTTTTTCCCTCCTACTGTTCAAAGGGTTAGCAAAACTGGAGCGAAGGGGGGTGTTTAAAGAAGCTAAAAAAATTAACAATCCTTTTTCATCTCTCGGGAATGTCATCTACCCTAGCAAAGGCAATTTTAAATTAAACAAAGGGTATTCCTTTCACAATGTGCAATTTTTTTATGGTTTTCGGCTCCCTTCTGCTGTGTTAGTGATATTTGTCTTCATGTCTAAAAGCTGTCTTTAAAAATTTAAATTTATATTTTTTTTCTTAAAATCAAAATGAATGAAAATTAAAATATACTTTTTATTTAATGTTTACCAAATAGTTTTTAGATGAGAATTCATTGCACCTGGAGTGATGGTGGCTACTTAAACAGATGAGATTGTGACAAACAAAAAAACCTGTCAGGTAGTTAATGCTTCCGTATCCGGGGGCAGGATGAGAGAGAGGGAGAGGAGCTGAGCTCTGATATATACACTCACCGGCCACTTTATTAGGTACACCATGCTAGTAACGGGTTGGACCCCCTTTTGCCTCAGAACTGCCTCAATTCTTCGTGGCATAGATTCCAAAGGTGTTGCAACGATGCTCAATTGGTACCAAGGGGCCCCACAGAGTGCCCAGAAAATATTCCCCCCACCAAGACACCACCACCCACACCCTGAACCGTTGAGACAAGGCAGGATGGATCCATGCTTTCATTCTGTGGACGCCAAATTCTGACCCTACCATCCGAAAGTTCGCAGAAAATAAAATCGAGACTCATCAGACCAGGCAACGTTTTTCCCCAAACTTCTACTGTCCAATTTCGATGAGCTTGGGCAAATTGAGCCTCAGTTTCCTTGTT
The DNA here is from genome assembly GCA_025379985.1 of Phyllomedusa bahiana. Taxonomy (NCBI): domain Eukaryota; kingdom Metazoa; phylum Chordata; class Amphibia; order Anura; family Hylidae; genus Phyllomedusa; species Phyllomedusa bahiana. Next base: position 74,748 of record JAODAL010016136.1, read on the forward strand.
CTTAGCTGAAAGGAGTGGCACCGGTTTGGTCTTCTGCTGCTGTACCCCTCTGCCTCAAAGTTCGCCGTACTGGGGCGTTCAGAGATGCTCTTCTTGCCAACCTGGTTGTAACGGGGGGGCTATTTGAGTCACTGTTTTCCTTTCTAAACAGCTCGAACCAGTCTGCCCATTCCCTTTGACCTCTGGCATCAACAAGGCATTTCCGCCCACAAGGCTGCCGCTCCTGGATTTTTTTCTTTTTCGGACCATTCTCTGTAAAACCCTAGAGATGGTTGTTGCTGAAAATCCCAGAGATCTCAGTTTCTGAAATACTCAGACAGCCCTTCTGGCACCAACAACCATGCCACGTTCAAAAGGCCCCTCAAATCGCCTTTCTTCCCCATACTGATGCTCGGTTTTGAACTGCAGGAGATTGCTTGACCATGTCTACATGGCTAAATGCACGGAGTTGCCGCCATGTGATTGGCTGATTAGAAATTAAGTGTTAACGAGCAGTTGGACAGGTGTACCTAATAAAGTGGCCGGTGAGTGTATAGGGTTATATGATGGAGGAGAGAAGCTGAGCTCTGTGGTATATAGGGTTGTATAATAGAGGGAGAGGCGCTGAGCTCTGTGGTATATATGGTTATATAATAGAGGGAGAGGAGCTGAGCTCTGTGGTATATATGGTTATATAATAGAGCGAGAAAAGCTGAGCTCTGTGATATATAGGTTTATATAGGGTTATAGGATAGATGAGAGGAGCTGAGCTCTGTGATATATAGGGTTATATAATTGGGGAGACAAGCTGAGCGCTGTGATATATAGGGTTATATGTGGCCGGCAAGTCTGTTGTAACTTTCATGGACCCATTCCCAAGATAGGTGGGAACTGCACCTATCAGATTTTGATAGCATATCCTAGCGATATGCCATGCAATCATGATGGAAAAAAAAACCTTTAAAGGGATTTACAAAACTAAAAATGCCCTTTTTCCATCCCCACAGACTGAGGGAAAAGGGGGAAAAAAAACCCAACTCGTAAAGCTTCTCGTTCCAGCACTGCTGCTGTTCTGGTGATCAAGGCTGATGCCGACGTCACTGTTTAATCTTCTCGTGACCCGGCAGCTGTTCACAGGCCACAGCAGTCATATTCGGTATATGAATCAAATCGAGATCACAGACCCGTGAAACTTTACATATCAATCTTTTTAAATTTTATAACAACGTTACCCTTTTAAAATTCAGAAAAGTCACGTACATAATCATCAGCATACGGGCTAGACGTGTAAAAAATAACTCGGTAAATCTTTAGCACGCTCTTATGTTTCAAATAACGGGGGTAGATGGGCAACCGGCCAACGAACGCTGCACGAAAAGTTTTTGCTGGGTTTTAAACTAATAACATATATATGTTTTTGTCAAAAATTTGCAAGCAGTAATTGACTTGAGTGTCACTAAGAACTGAACGGTGGCGTAATGGCCAAACACTAGGAAAAGGCCGGGGTCCCGGGAAAAAAGAGGGTTTTAACAGGAAAAAAGGTTTTCGTTAGTCCTGGTGGGCTGAGGAGCGTATATTTGTTTCATAACATCCCTTTTAAGTAACTCAGTCTGTCAAGCTCGGCAAAATTTCTCATCTGTATTTTAATTAGAGGCTTGCAAGCTGAAGACTAGGTCCTTGAACAGGGTAAAAAAAAGGGGGGTTTTTTTTTTTCAAATTTGTTGCCCCAAAAGCTTTGCGAGAAAATGCCTTTTTTTTTCCCTATGGGTCAATATTCATACCGTGATAATAAAATCCCAAAAAATCCCCAAAAGTTCCTTGGGGGGAAAAATTGCGAACCACATTGAAAACCTGCTGTTCACCGTCCTCTTAAAAGAACCCGGAGACAAAGCAACACTTTGTTGGACAAAGAAAGGGGATTTTTTCAGATACTGTCCAAAAAACCCCCAAGAGGGGACCAATTTCTGCCATAGGGAAATCTAATACTTAGATCCTGCTACCCATTTTTACTTTTTCCTGGGGGGGCCCCGGAAAAAGGGGACAGAAGCTCCACCCAAAGTGGCCTATTAGAGCACAGAGATAAGATAAACCCCTTTTAAATTTCCCTAATTTCTGGGCCCCACCACCCTTGTTTTCTTCCAGGTAGGGTTGCAGGGTGTTTTTTCTGATGCTTCGCATCGTCGGAAGATCCAAACCCAACGATGAAGCAGATATGTAAAATTTTTGGGGCGCAGCCCAACGTTTCCCAAATCTGGCAGTTTCCATTTCCGTGCACCCGCCTTATGCCCCAAACCAGTAAAATTTTGGGCTGAACTGTTAATACCCCCCTCCTGTACCCCATTCAACCCTTTTTTGGCGAAAGGGCCTCTCCCTGTATTTAGTGATTTGGCCGCCGCACACCTTTTCCAAAACCCGTCTATTCCCTTCTCATATCAAGGGCCCCCAAACCCAAAACCATTTCCCATTCTTTTTTTTCAAAATGGTGCCGTTTGTCCACCCCAAAAACTTTTTTTTTTCCCCGCGCGCGGGCAGAAAACCCGTTTACAAATTTGTGCATTTTTCAAACATTTTTCCACCTTGGCCCCTTAAACCCCACAATAACCCACTCTAAACACCTTTTCCTCTTTTACGGCCCAGGGGTAAATGGAGCGATTTGTTAGACACCCTATCACACAACTTTTTACCAAAACCCAAACCAGCTCACACATCGAAATTTTTTCATTAACCCACACTTGCCAATGTTTTAAAAATAGCAAAATTTCTCATAATAAATTTGAGTTTTGGGGAAAAAATCCCGGGACATCGAAGAACAAGAAAAGATTGGTTTTGAGTAGCAGGGTTTAAAAATTTTTCACCTCCTTTCAAATTTCCTTTTAACTCTTTTTCTTTTCCCGAAATTTTTTTAGAAACAAGACCTCAAGAAACAGTGGTGTGTGAATGTGGAAAATCCAAAATGCCGAGCAGTGGAAGAAGAAAACGAGAAAGAAAAGGAGAAAACCAAGTCCGCGGAATACAGTGCAAATGGCTGGAGAAAAAAGCGGCTCCCCTGGCGTAAAGGTGCGCGGACTATTTGTCAGGTGTTTTTACATTAAGGGGGCACAGTGCAGATCAAGCTCAAACCCTCGGGAATTGTGACCACTGGGTTTTGGTTTTACAATTTGGTCGCCCGGTTTTTGGCCCGAGGGGCCACTAGGAGTGAAAGGGCCCTAATTGGGAAAAAACTCATTTTTTAAATTGGCAAATCAAAAATTTTTTAGTCGGCTCCAAGCCAAGTTTGAGAAAATGGCTTAAAGATTTTTTTTTTTTTTTTTGTATATAGTCTAATTGCGAAATTTTGTGGAAATCGATCATTTTTTTAAAACATTTTGTAAAACGGGATCTCTTAACCAAATAAGGGTTTCTACCATAACCCTTGGTTGTCTGATCCATGTTCCAAGAAAGTTTTTTGGGAAGAAAAGCTCACAGGGTTCCCTTTTTTCTCTTGGGAGGGGAATCTGACCAGTTGAGGGAGCAGTTTGATAAGGGGAAAAAAGGGCCCAAAATGGATGGGTTTAAGTGGAAAACGTAGTGGGGCCAAAAGACAACCTGCTTTCACCTTGCTGCTAATTTCCCCGGATCTGAAGAAGGAAATGTGAGGGTGAGGTTTCAAAAAATGACAAAAGCTGGATGAAAAGGTAAAAAGTTATCTGAAATTCCTCCCCCTTTTGAAAAATCCTCTTGGTTTAAAAACTTGTACTGTTCACCAAAAATCCTTTTCGTGTAAATTTTTGTCCACCCAAAAGCCGGACAAAATGTTTTTTCTTTGCTAAACAGATTCATTATTTGCCGAAAACCTTTTTTGCCCGATATCTTCATTTTTGGAGCTTTGGTTTTTTTGGGGGCCCGGGTTTTTTTTGTCAAAGTCTTTTTTTTTAAGGGTTGGGGGTCCCCCAACCTGATCACCGGGTTTTCCAGAAGTGGTGTCAGTTTTGGGGCCTAAAGCAGTGGGATCACAAATTTCCCCCTTTCTGGCCCGGGTTTTACCCCAACTATGCAGACACCCCCTTCGACGTTTTTTTTAAGGGCCCCGCCATCCTGTTGAAAAGTTTAAAAGAGGTGAAGGCAGTTGTCCATGTCGAATTAAAAAATGGAAAGGGGGAATTCTTCAACCCCCACATAGTACTTGCATTGACCCCCTGATGCTTTCAACATCTAGTACACTGGGGAAATCCAGCTGAGATGTAAGGGAGTGAGCATGGGCCCCCACTTAGGGGCCGACAACTAACACAAAAAACCCAACTTTTGGGGCTGTTCACACAGCGTTTTTTTGGGTCCGAAAACACCCCAAAAACCCCACCCCAAAAGGCCCGCATCAAATTTGGGGCAAAAAGGGAGCTGGGCTTTTGGGTTTTTTGCAGCAGGATCGCACCCCAAAGTTGTAATTAAACTGCTGCTGCACATTTTGGATCAAGAATTGAAAATGTCCCAAAAATTAGAACGGATCCCAAAGACGCAAGAAAACACACATCGGCGATCAAGTCTGAAAGCCCAGCATGCTTTTCAATTTAAAGTAAAGTCCCAAACACACTACCCATTCCCAGAAGCGTGTTTGGACAGACCCAAACAGGCATCTAAGACCATATGTTCACAAAAGAACGGAGGAAATGAGTAAAAGTGTGTTTGGGGGGTAAAAGTCCCGCTTCACTAATTTTACAAAGTAACCCCAAATTTGGGCAACAGGGCCCCTTTTTAAAGGGGGGAAACAATAGGGGACTTTTGATGTACATGAAGAGGGTCTTTCCAGGACCTATATCAAGTGATCAATGCTAAATGTAGTGTGAAAGTAGTTTTTGAGACACTGACCTTTTAAAAAAAACAAAAAAACAAAAACAAATTGGTGTTTCAGCACTCATGCATGCACTCATTTTGTTTTTTTGTCTTATATTTAAAGATGTTTTTTTTCAGGGTGAAAGATCAAACCCAAACAAACCCCAAAAGGGGGAGAAGCTTAAACACAAAAAGTTTGGGATCAAAAGAGGGATCCAAAAAAATAAACCCCCAGATGTTTGGGCCCAAAAATTATGGGCCCTTTTTGTTTAAAAAGTTTCTTAGTATTACCATTTTAAGTTTAGTTTTAATTTGGGGGAGGGGCTTTAAGCTAAAAGTCTCATTTAATTGTTTTAAAAGATTAAAAGCATTCACAGTCCCAAAAAATGAACCAAAAAAGAAAACAAACTGGGCACTTTTAAGTAACTTTACAAATTTTTAAATTTCAGTTTTTTGTTTCCAAAAAATCCCTAGTAAAAAAGAGGAAAAAAATGTTCTGTGTGTCCATTAGAAAATAACTTTTTGATTTAAATCAAATTCTCAAATTTAAACTTTTTTTCTTTTTTTACTTTTTTTATCTTATTTTGTAGGTCAGTATTGAAAAAAATCTTGTTTTAATTAGTAAAAAAACATTCTATACATTCTTTTTTTAAATACAATTTTCTACAACTTTCAGCTCTTGGCTTCCACAAGGCGGGACCAGGATAATATGCAAGCGGAGTTAAATCGTCTACAGGCTGAAAACGATGCGCCAAAGAGGAAGTGAAAGAAGTGCTCCAAGCCTTGGAAGAACTTGCTGTCAATTATGATCAGAAATCACAGGAAGTGGAGGACAAGGCTAAGGAGTATGAGATTCTGAGTGAGGAGCTCAGCCAGAAATCGGTGAGAGGGTCTGTGTGTACAATAAAATGTTACTAATAGTGTTGGAGAATCGTGAAGGGGTTTTTGGAACTCTGCATGAATAGAGGAGAGTTCAATGTTCAGGACCGCATCTTTGGCCAGAGGGGAGACAACTACAAATTTTTCTTTTCCCAAAAACCCTTTCCCCCCTTACCGACTTTTCGACCAACGGAAATGTCGGTAGGGGTTCCCCCGCAAATCCGTATGAGACCACGGCGATCTTGCGCGCTCAAGGGGAGGGCAAGATGCGGCAAAACCAGGGGTATATTCCCGCTGGCATCAGCCGCTCCCCCACGGCCAAAGTGCGCTCCGGCCCGGGGGATTACCCCCCATGCGCGACTCGGTCGCGACACCCGCCGGGGGGCGGAGGAGCTCCTGCTCCCCGCCGATCTGGGGCCAGAACCGCTGACGCCCTAGGAGTCTCCACCAGACACCCCAGACGCTAAATGAAGCACCGGGTTGTCTGGTGACGTCACGATGCCCCCAACATTGTGGGCACGTACAGCGTTGCCAGGAGACCAGCATACAGCTAAAAACTGTATGGATCTCCTATTTTATGAATGATCAACGACGTTCATGCAATTCCCCCCTTTGGGGGAAAATGAAAAAGATGAAAAATTAAAAAAAAAAAAATGTAAAAAAAGTAAAAAAACAAACACAAAAAAAAAAAATAAAAACATACATCGCCCCTTTTCCCCCCTTTTCAAAGCCCAACGCCCAAAAAAGATAAAAATAAATAAAGTACCCAATTTGGTATCGGCGGCTAGGGCCACCCCAAAATCTGTCAGTTTAAATTTAAACCCCCCGGTGAACGCCGTAAAAAAAAAAAAAAAAAAAATCACAAATAGCGATTTTGTTTCCCGCAGCCATAAAATGGAGTAAAAAGTAATCAAAAACTCATATCAACATCAAAGGATGCCCCTTTAAAAATCATTATCCGCAAAAAAAAAAATCCTTACACAGCCGTATACGGAAAAAATTAAAAAGTTCTGGCATAGAAGATAGCATGCATAAATATTTTTTTTACCAATAAAAACACTTTTTTTTTTAAAAAAAAGTGCTTCCAAAAAAAAAAAACACTAAATTTGGGTAAACCCCGTAATCGTCTCAAAAACCCCAAGTAAAACTAACTTTCACAGATACTGCACGGGAACGCATTAAAAAAAAAAATAAAAAACACTGCTAGGATTGCAGTATTTTTTCACCCCGCCTTCCAAAAAAAAATT
>JAODAL010016137.1:0-81657 GCA_025379985.1 Phyllomedusa bahiana
CCCCCCCCTTGGAAACCCTAATGCATTGTCTATGCAAGCATTGGGCTGTATTAACGACGCGGCCCACTAGAAAGTGACGCCCTAGGGGGACCAAAGTCAAAGTAAAAAAAAAAAATAGTTTTAAAGTGTAAAAAAAATTTAAAATGCATTAAAAGTTAAAAATCCCCCCCTTTGCCGCATCCAGAAAATCCTATTAAAAAAAGTAACATCTTTTATCCAAATACACTAAACACCGAGTTAAAAGAAATTCCAAACACCAAAAATTGCATTTTTGGGTTCATTTCACATCCATAAAAATTGGAATAAAGTGACAAAAAAGTTGTATGCATAAAAAATGCTGCTTTAAAAAGTACACTTCACCCCCAAAAAAAATACACCCCACTGAGTCCGTAGTGTTGTACAAAAAGTTATTGGGTGAAAAAATGGCTCCGTGGCGCAAATTTCAAAAAAAACAGTTAGGAATTTTTTTAGGGTCCCCAAAAAAAGGAAAACCCTAAAAATTTTTTGGTATTGCTGGAGCATTCAACCTGTAGAATAAGATAAAAAATTTTTTTACTGAAGAAAAAACCCTAAAAAAAACTCCCGCAACATGGCGAAGTACGTTTTTTTTCACATTTTGCCCCATTAAAAATTTTTTCGTTGTTTTCCAGTTTTATGAATTAACCCCCACAAAAATCCCCCGAATCCCCCAAAACCCCAAAGCCCCGGCATGAATGGAAAAAATTAAATTTTTTTCCCCAAAGGCAAGGAGAAAAAATTTAACCATAAATTGCCCCTTTTCGGGAGGGTTTAGGTTTTTTTAAAAGATTCCCCCCCAAAATTTAATACTTTTATTTTTGAAGACCTTGCCCCACAAAATGGGTTCGGGGCCCTCTTAACAGAAAAAAAATTTAGAATTCCTGAAATTCAATGTTTTGTCTCTTGACAAAAACTCTATTAAAGGATAAGGGAAATTTTTTTTATATTGTGGTGATTTTTTCCAATGCCCCCAAACCCTGAACCTTTGTATAAAAGCTTTTGTGCAAAATATTTAATACATTACAGTCAATGTGTTCAATACTTTTTTCCCCTGTGTCATTTTCATTATAAATTGGTAGAATTTCATGTCAAAGCCCTTTAGAAAATTTTTACTTTGCTGTAAGTGCAACCCAAAAAGTGCCTTTTTTCTGGTAGAAATAGTAATAAGACAGAGCACATGTGCTAGTTATCTAGAAGGATTAGCTTTTCTATATATCAGATTCCATGTTCATTATTTTGTAAGCAGAAACACAGCTGGTTTGTGGTTTAGTGAATAGGTAAAGATATAGATTTCAAAAAATGCCTTTGCTAAAGAAATTTTCAGAGCTTTTCCCAGTCTGTAAGATAGAACTTTTGATTGGGGTAAGTAGGTAAGCACTATTGGGATGCAAGCAGTGATGTCATGTCCTTAGGTTATTTTTAGTGTTGTAATGAAGCAACTAGAGTTATTAGACCCCCTTCGGTGATTGCATGTGGGGAAAAATTTAAAAGGGCTTCGTGTTAAGAGACGTTTTTCTAATGAATGAAAACCAAAAAAACAATTTTTTTAAGGGGTGAAGATTTCCCGCAAATATTTTAACTTTTTTTTGCTGTATGGGGGGCAACACCATTCAATACAGCAGATATATCAGCTAGGTGTACTTTTTAGAATTTACTTTCATTTATAAAGCATTATGAAAGAGAAAAAATGTTTTTTTCGTGTGTGTTTATTTCTTTGGATTTATTTTAGTTTTTTTGAACATTTTAAATATGATTTATATTTTTTAGTTATATTAGGGAACTTGACTATGCTTAAAAAATAGAAATAAATACAAAAAATAGACCCCAATTCAGTTAAAGGAATGTCCCGAAACTGGCAAATGCCCGTTAGTCCATCAAGGGATGACTAAAAATAAAAAACAAAAAACAAAATTACCTTATAAATCCTCTCCTTCCAGCTCTGCTGCTACACAGATGACCGGCCCCGACCACTTTTCGCTTTAAGAAACCCCGCGCCATTCACGCCCCAAGCATTTTTTAATGAATATACCGCACATGACCGCTGTGGCCTTGATTTCTGGAGGTCAAAGTAAAGTTTAACAGTGACGCTGCCCGAATCCCGGAGCGAGGGTTTCAATTTACAAAAAGGGGTCAGTGCCCCCAGTGCCCTTCTGTGCCGCCCCAGAGATCAGGACACGGATATGCTTTGTCTTTGTCCTCATACTTCAAAAAGTAATATTCATTTTTTGACAGCCGCGTTTCACTGATGGTACTGTTATGGTAGATACTGGATGGGTTTGGGACGTTATGGCTGAAAGTATGGTTTGGCACATAGGCTTTCTATGCTTTTAAAGCAACCCAAAGGAACAATATAGAAAAAATGTTTTTTTTACTTGGATTTCTTCCCAAAAAAGGAAATTTCCATAAAAATGTCGTGGATCAATATTACGTAAGGAGGGTCAGGGGCCCCCAACGGAAATCACCCACGTCCCCCTACTTTTAGGCGCCCTAACGGCAGACACCAACGGGCGCAGTCCCGGCGTAGAGTGCTGGGGCCCTCATTGGAAGAAGGGTCCCGCATCCGGGGCAATAACCAAACAAAACGCCAAGCCCCCAAAACGGAAACCCAAGAGAAAAAATAAACAAGCCGAGGTCAAAACGAACAGGGGAACGAGGTCAGAATCAGGCGCAAGACGGGTCAAACAGCCGGGTCAGGTACACGATAAGCAAACAAATGAACAAAAACAAGTAAAGGCAACCGGAAATTCACAAAGGCGCACACCAGCCCAGGGGTTTAAATGTGGGTTCCCCCGGTACCGCCCCTGAACTGATTTTAGCGGCTCCCGGGGCTTCCCTTGGTGGGCACACCCCCCGTCCGAGTGGGTTTGGGGTTGTTTCACACAGCTTCCAGCAGAATGTGTATCAGGGTGGGGTCGCAATTCACCTGCGCAGACTGTTGCTCCCTGCAAGTTGAATGCTGCTGAGCCCTGACAGGACCCCCCTTTTAGGAGGGACCACCAGACCATTCCCTGGTCTGGTTTTGAGTTTCGTGGAAATCCTTTACCAGGTGATCAGCATGGATGGATTTCTCTGGATCCCATGACCTCTCCTCAGGACCATAACCCTTCCAATGAACCAGGTACTGCAGTGACTTTTGGACCTTACGGGAATCCAGAATTCAGGCAACTTCATATTCTAACTCCCCCTCTATATAAACTGGAGGAGGAGGCCTAGAGGGAGGAGTCACAGTCTGAATGTACCTCTTAAGAAGTGCACAATGGAACACGTTATGTATACGGAGGGACTAGGGTAATTTCAGCTGATATGCCACCGGATTAACCACCTCCTGAACCACATATGGACCTACAAATCACGGCGCAAGTTTACTAGAGGGAACTTTCAGTCGCAGATTTCGGGTGGATAACCATACTTTTCCCCCAACAACAAACCCTCTATAACAAAGACAACATCTATCAGAATTTTTCTTCTGGATGTTCTGGGTATGAACCAAATTCTTCTGAACTTGGGCACAGATCTTTAATGATAACATCCACTCCGCTGTGATCCGACGTAGCACTGGAAAATGACGCATGCCTTGGGTGAAAACCATAGTTGCAGTAAAATGGTGAGGTACCAGACGAGCTACTATCCTGATTGTTAATGGCAAATTCAACCAACGGTAAGTATTTTACCCAGTCTACCTGCTGATCCGATATATAACAACAGAGTTTTTGTGTTACCATTTGATTTACCCTCTCTGTCTGCCCATTAGTCTCTGGGTGAAAGGCAGAGGAGAAGGACAGGGTAATACCCAAAGCCTTGCAAAGGGCTCTCCAAAATCGAGAAACGAACTGAACCCATCTGTCCGAAACAATATTCTCCGGTAAACCATGCCGTTTGACAATAAGCTTGATAAAGAGTTCAGCAAGTTTTTGGGACAACGGTGACCCCCTTAATGGAACAAGTTGGCACATCTTCGTGAAGGTCTACTCCCACCCAAATAACCGGTTTGCCCTCCGAAGGAGGAAGGTCTGTCATAAAATCCATGGAGATGTGGGTCCATGGATGTTCAGGTACAGCTAGAGGGCAAAGTTCACCAGGAGGGCGAGTTCTGGGAACCTTTGCCCGAGCACAGGCTGCACAAGATGACACATAGGTCTCAACATCACGAGACAACAAGGGCCACCAGGAAATACGAGAAATCAGTCTTTTTGTGCCAGACACTCCAGGATGTCCAGATAACACGGAATCATGGAATTATTTTAATACTCATAGCTGAAACTGAGTGGGAACAAAGACCTTCGAAACAGGACAATTAGCAGGTCTCATCTCCTGGTGGGACTTAATCTCAGTGGCTAAATCAGGGGAAATAGCTGAGACAACAGTCTCCTTGGGCAATATAAGTACCGGATCCTCTCGGGATGCGTGGCTGGCACAGAAGCTTCTAGATAGCACATCGGCTTTAACATTCTTAGTACCCGGTCTGTAACTAACAACAAAGTTAAAGCGAATAAAAAATAATGCCCAACGCGCCTGATGTGGATTCAACCTTTTAGCATTTTCTAAAAAGGTTAGGTTCTTATGATCAGTAAGGACCATGCCGTGATGCTGGGCACCTTCGAGGAAGTGGCGCCATTCCTTGAAGGCCCACTTAATAGCCAACAACTCCTGATTACCAAAGTCATAATTTCTTTCCACCAAGGAAACTTTACGCGAAAAGAAGGCACAAGGGCGAAGGTTAGTCATGGTAGTGGAACCCTTAGACAGGACCGCCCCTGCACCATACTCAGAAGCATCAACCTCTACGACAAAGGGTTTATTATGATCTTCTTGAATCAACACAGCAGCGGATACAAAACACTGCCTAAGTTTCTCAAACGCCTCTATGGCCTCAGGTTGAAATTATTGAACTTCACCCCCTTCTTAGTCATGTCAGTCAACGGCCGAACTAGGACAGAAAAATTACGAATAAATTTTCGATAATAGTTAGCAAACCCTAGAAATCGGTGTAGGGCTTTCAGGGATGAAAGGCGGACCGAGTCGAGAATAGCTCGAATTTTGCAGGGGTCCATACAAAATGAGTTAGGAGTCAGGATATACCCAAGAAATGGTACTTCCTGCACCCCGAAAACACATTTTTAAAGTTTGACAAACAAACTATTCTCCTTCAGGATATGCAATACCTGTCGTACGTGTTTTTAACGTGAGACGACCAATCTTTTCAAATAGATCAAAATGTCATCCAGGTAAACGACCATACAACTACTGAGTTCCTGGAAAAACATCATTAACCAAGTCCTGGAAGACTGCGGGAGCATTACACAACCCAAACGGCATAACCAGATATTCAAAATATATTCATAACCAAAATATTCATAACCAGATATTCAAAACCCTCAGGAGTGTTAAACGCGGTTTTCCACTCATCCCCTTCTCGGATACGGATGAGGTTATGGGCCCCTCTCAGGTCCAACTTGGAACACCACTTCGCTCCTTGGAATTGATTGAACAGATCTGGAATCAAAGGTAAAGGATATTGTTTTTTTACTGTTATTTTATTCAGTTCACGGTAATCAATGCATGGACGGAGGCCTCCATCCTTTTTTCCCCACAAAGAAAAAACCCTGCACCCGTAGCATATGGCCCTTCTGCAGGCTTTCTGCAATATACTGCTTCATGGCTAGTCTTTAAGGACCTGACAGATTATACATCCTCCCCTTGGGAAACTTCACTCCGGGCAATATGTCAATGGCACAGTCGTAAGATCTATGAGGGGGTAGTATCTCCGACTGTTTCTGAGAAAATACTTCAGCAAAGTCACGAATAAACATGTTGCCCAGTATGATAGGGAGATATCTGTCAAAACACTGGTGTCCCCACTTGATTAATTCTCCTGAATTCCAGTCAAACACCGGGTTGTGTTTCTGAAGCCAGGGCAGCCCCAAAACCACATCCATGGGCAGCCCCTCCATGATAAATAGAATATACTTTTCAGTATGTATGGATCCTACCACCCTCTACAGCTCAGGAGTACAATGTTGGATTGTGCCCCTAGCTAGTGGAGTGGAATCAATGGCCACAACCCGCAGAGAATCAGATAGTGGTCTCCAAGGTAGGCCTAGACGTTTGACGAAGGACGCATGAGCAAAATTAGAAGCTGACCCAGAATCCACAAACGCATTCCCAGAACCAGACAGCGACAAGTATGAAATCTTAACTGGGAGCAGCAACTTTTTGGATACAATAGGAAATACCTGCTCGCCTAGGTGACCTTCCTGAAAATTACCTAGGCACTGGGGTTTTCTGACCTGGTCTTCCTCTTGGAACATTCCCGAATGCTATGTCCATCTTCGCCACAGTAAAAGCATAATCCCTGGATATGACGAGAAGTCCTACGGTCATTAGCAGCAGTAGCAGAAGAAGCTAGTAGGGAACTGTGGGTGTAGAGGTGACCATGGAGTGGACCACTCGGGGGAAGCTTTCTCTCGACATCTCTCCCTAAAACGCCTGTCCAGACGAACGACTAATGCCATAGCCTCATCTAAAGGTAGGGTAAGACACCAATAAATCATTCACATGGTCAGCTAACCCTAATCTAAACTGGCATCTAAGAGCTGGGTCGTTCCACCCAGACTGAACACACCAGTGTTGAAATTTGGAGCAATACTCCTCCACAGTCATTTTACCTTGCTTCAAGGTGGTTAGCTGAGCCTCGGTCACAGCCTCCCTATCAGGGTCATCAAAAAGTAAGCCTAAAGTGGCAAAGAACCTGTCCATTGAAGACAGTTCTGACGAATTGGGTGGTAAAGAGAATGCCCACTCCTGGGGGGAACCCTAAAGTAGGGACATCCTCATTGCCCGCAGAACATGGGCAGAGCCTAAAATACAGGCGACATCCCTCTCTAAATGCCAAAAAGGCCTTCCTGTTGCCTGAGAACTTGTCAGGCAACTGGATAGAGGGTTCCACAGGAGGGGAAGGTAGTTCTGGGGTACTTGGACTTGGGGTAGCCTTCTGCTGTTGTACCCTCAGCGCCAGATCCTGGACTAGCTGGGTAAGCCCCTGCATCTGCTCTACCAGAGCTGTCATGGGGTTCATAGTTTCTGTACAGCATTAACGGTTTGGGCCTGCGATAATGTCACGTCAAGAGGGGTACAGTGAGCCCTAACTGGAACCCAGCCCACTGTCCCTGCCTACTTGACGTGCTGCCCTAGGCGGCAGACACCAACTGGGCGACAGTCCCTGCGCTGCTAGAGTGCTGGGGCCGTCAGGAGGAAGAAGGGTCAGACAGTCCGGGTTAATACCACATCAGAAACGCCAAGCCACAAATCGGAACCAAAGAGAGACCGTAAACAAGCCGAGGTCAAAAGCACAAACGGGGAGCGAGGTACAAAGTCAGAGGATAAGTCGAGGTCAGTAAGCAAGCCGGGATATGGTACACAAGTAAGCAAAACAAACGAACAAAGCGCAGGTAATAAGGCAGCCAGGAGAATATCGCAGGCGCAGCACTCAGCCTATGCACACACACATAGAGATTTCAGCTCACCGCTTGTCAAGTAGATTGCACGGACCCTCCAGGCAAGGAGGAATCCGTACATGTGTTAAAAAAAAAAGTACATGTGTTCAAACCAGGCCATGACCAAATTAGCTAAAGAAGGAGAAAATTTAGCTCCCATGGAGACACCACATAGCTGCAAATAAAAAATGTTATCAAACAGAAAAAAATTGTGGGTCATGAGAAAATTAACAGTCATAAGTAAAAATTGTTGTAAATCTGGTGAAAAATCACTATATTGAGAAAAATGAAACTGGAGAGCTAAAAGGGCGACGTCCAGTGGTATGGAAGTATACAGGGATTCTATGTCACACGTAACCCAAGAAAATTGAGGCTGCCAAATTATGCTTTCCATATTCTGAAGGACATTTCTAGTATCTTTGAGGTATCCTGGGATGCCACGTACCAGGGGCTGGAGATGAAAAATCCACCCACTCGCATAGTGGCTCAAGAAGAGATCCAATCCCAGAGACGATTGGCCTCATGGGTGGTGGGTCTACTTTTTTATGTACCTTGGGTAGCCCATAGATGATCGGAACTATAGGGTCCATGACAAATAAGCATTCTGAGATAGAGGAAGATATTATTCCTAATGCTTCACCCTCCTGTAAAAGGTAGCGTAATTGTTCCTGGAAAAGTAAAGTGGGGTTAGCACGTAACACCTGGTAGGTGTTGGCGTCCAAAAGCAAATGGCACACTGACAAAGGGCTTCTTTATGGCTTCAGCCTGTTTTATTGTTCAGGCATAGCATACCAGCAAACAAACATATAAATAAAATCCTCGGACGTCTGGCCACTAACTGAACATAAGAATAGACCTTATCTATCCGTGGTCTGGACCTAATGTCCAGCACCATACACCCTGTACTCTCCGGTACGGTATCGGCTTCACTCAAGCCTCCGGGGAGCCAGAGCCTCTCTCCAGCTCCTTTGCTAATCAATACTCCAGATAGCAGATCATGCCCCCTTAACCTCTGCAGGATAAGGGCTTTTAAAGCCATCCAGGGACTGGCCCAAAACCTGGCCTGGAACGTGGGGACGGCCTCCCACCCAACGCTATGACCGTCCCGGGAAAGGCAACCCATCACTAGCTGCATAGCAGCCATACTAACTACCTGTATCAGTAACCTAGGGTTACTGACGCTAAATGGTTGCCTTCCCCCACCGAAGCCAGGACTTCGGTGGCATGTCTGCAGCAGGTCTCCTGCTGTATGCCACCTAGTGGCAGAACCCTGCGACCGCCTAATGTCACTCTGCCACAGTGGGTTTACAGTGGTAGCTGTTAGTTACACTCTCTGATGAGTTACACAGTCAGACAGCAGTGTCAGTTCTACTAGAAAAAAAAGCTGACACCCACTGCAGAAGGTGCGCCTTGGTTTCTGTACCCTCAGCATCCCTGTGCTACACATTTATGGCACTTTGTGCTACCTACTTAGATCCAATGTTGTAAACATGCACTAGATGGTACCATGGTGAAGAGCTAGGTTAACAATTTACTAGGATTAAGAGGTCTTGTACAGTTGTGCCAGTAATAGATTAATGGATAGGAAATTCCCTAGGTGGTGTCTTGATAGGTCTAAACACATTGTAATGAAAAGAAATAGAGGTAGTTTACCATCAGATGAGAGGAAGGTGAATGAAGTTTCAGTGGCTGGAAGAAACTATCAGATGACCTGCTGATAATGATTGAAAAGGCTATTAATATTGTGTGTAGGAAACTTCCCATCGCCGGTCCGGATTCGATTTTAGCTAATATATTGGATGTTGTATGCCCCCTCTTCACCTGGAGAAGTTGAACTCTGAGTTCCACTCTTTAACCAGGTGTGTTCAGGGACCATGATATTATGCACTCCTGATTAACCCGGGGCTGTGGAGTCGGAGTCGGAGGCTATTTTGCAGGAGTCGGAGTCGTCATAAAATGGACCGACTCCGACTCCCAAAATATATAATAAGTTGGTCCAGTTAATTCGATGCGATGCACAGAGCAAGAGGAATTGGGTGCGGCCAGTGCTACTGCTCCCATATCTTCAGTCTCATCACATGAGGAGTGTAATTGAGGACATGGAACAGGAGCGCTGCCCCAGGGGAAAAGATTCTGCTCCCAGGGCAAACAGATTTCAGCAAAATTTTTCACCTGTTTTCAAAGAAGTAGAAGAGTTTAACCATTCATCAAAACTGACTGTGGCTGAGGCAATTCCTTTATACCCTGACATTATTAGAGATGTTGCCCCTGTGGTCACCGCTTTGCGCCCAACCCAAGTTAGTGTAGAGAGGCCATTCTCTAGCCTGGAAATAATGAGATCAGATGTGAGGTTATGTATGCAGGATCTGATGGAGACGATACTATTTCTCAGAACGAATTCAGAGACTCCAGAAATGTTCCTGCAGTGTTTTGCATATTTACAATTTTTTTGTGTCCTAAAGTCATGTCCAATAAATATATTTTACACTGACAAGCAAAAGGGTAACAATGTTTTGAAATTGTGACTTTCAGGCTCCATATCTCTCCATCCACTACAGCTTTGTACATGAGGCTACTGTAATTTTATATACAGTCATCTTACATATCTTATACATAAATTTGACTTGCAAGTATTTAGCATCTGCTTAGTTACAGTTTTGCTCCTAAAAATCAAAGTGTTAATTTTTATTATTTTGTTAGTATTTGGTAAATCCACCTTTTGGTTTTCAATACTGCCTGAATCCTTCTGGGCTCTGGATCAGATTCAAGCAGGTCTTGACCAAAATCTGATCCCAGGTCTCTTCTACACGTTCCCAATGTTGGTGGAGACTGGACTTGAATACAAATACAGCTTTTTCTTCAACTCTACCCACAAGTGTTTAAAAGATCAAAACATTGTTACCCTTTAGCTTGTCAGTGCCTGTTCTACCTAAATAGCTTGATTATTGTAACATAAGGTGATAAACAGCCTGATGGGACCATTTTACTACAGTAAAGTTATCACTTAAACATGCACCGAGTATGAGGAGTTAGATCATAGTCGGAGTAGGAGTCAGTCAGGAGTCGGAGTAGGAGCGAGTCAGGAGTCGAGTCAGAGTGGGAGGAGTCAGGAGTCGGATCAGGAGTCGATCGGAGTCGGGAGTCGAGTCGGAGTCAGGTGTTGGAGTCGGAGTCAGGAGTCGGAGTCAGGAGTCGAGTCAGGAGTCAGTCAGGATTCGGAGTCAGGAGTCGGAGTCAGGAGTTGAGTCGGTCAGAGTCGAGTCAGGAGTCGGAGTCGAGGTTTGGGAATTGGTCGGATCGGGCTTCGCTTGCCGACTCCACAGCCCTGGATTAACCACAAGAAGGAGTTACAAATGTGTGTTTAGTCGTTGTACAGTATTTACAGAAAAGACAACCCAGATAAATTCTAGAGATTAATCATATGTGTATACCAGGCATCCTCAAACTGCGGTCCTCCAGCTGTTGGGAAACTACAACTCCCATCATTCCCACTGTTATAGATTATATAAATGCATGATGGAAGTTGTAGTTTTCCAACAGCTGGAGGGCCGCAGTTTGAGGATGCCTGGTGTATACCATCGATGATTACATAAATTGTGAGAGTGGTCTTGTAACCTATGTTTAGAGTACATAAAATGCCAGCCTAAATATGAAGGCTGCACCACCTGGATAGAAAAAAAGGGCCCTCCCCAGCATTTATTCCTATGTATATATCAAGAGCATCCAAACATTACTCATTGGTTCATAGTGGTGATATTTAATTATTGCACTTTTATGCTATTGAATGGGAGTAAAAGGGAGATACAAGAGCAGATAATTACCACATAGAGAAGCCGTTTAGTTCTTTTGCCTTGAGACCTGTTTCTCTCAGGACTTAAACGGAAACTGTTACGTGACTTTTTCTGCCCTGAGAGCGGGATGTGACAGAGGTAGAGAAACTGAGCTCTGGCATATACAGTATAGGTTTATGTGATTTAAAAAAACGATTTCATAGTAAACAACATATAAAATAATAAAACAGAAAGTGAAAGTACTTATTACTCTACCCACATACAGTGACTGACAGTCTGCTCTGTACACACACTGATACAGGGAAAGCTGTCAAACCCTGCATGTGGGCGGGGTAAGCAGCACTTTCACTCTCTACAAAGGAGTCCTGACAGGATTTGTTCTGCTTTCAAATAGAGCAGCAGAAACCACCCAACAGGTTTGCTTTAAATTACAAGAATGATCAATTTTACCGTTATTAAATGATTGGACTAAATATTAAATGATTATATGTTCTTATACTTGAAACGTACCAGTGTGTTTTGCTATGTGTGACTATGTTTTTTAACCAAAAATAGTGTAACAGTATACAGCCATATAGTACCCCCTGTTCAGATTGGCCATCCAAAAATTTAGTAAAATAAATAAAGAATAAAGAACAAACACATTGTGATGAGCGGCGCCGCAGCCCATGGTCCGGTCTGCGGGCGCGCTTGTGTCTCTGCTGTCCCCGTTGCGCCCGTTGCTAACTCGGGCGCTGTCACTTAGCTGACCAAGCTCCTGCTCTGTCTCAGCTGTCTGCCGGCCAGTGCGCATGTCCCCGCTCCCTAGGGAGCGCGCACGCAGGCTCTGTTAAATTTAAAGGGCCAGCGCGGCGGTAATTGGTGTTGCCGGCCGCTGACCTTATATAATGGCTCCACCTCTTCCTTGACCTCGCCGATTCCATAATGCCCATACCTATGCCAAGAAGCCTTTTGTCACTCCGTTTCGCCTCTTCCATGTACCAGTTCCGCTTACGCCCGTCTAACGACCACGAACCTTTGCTGCATGCCTTGACCTTCTGGCCCTGACTACAAGTTTGCCTGCCGATTTGGTACTGCGTTGTGCCTTGGCCACCACCGCACGCAAGGCACATCAGGGGTGGAATCCTGCTTTGCGGTGGGCTCTGGTGAAAACCGGGACCCACTTAGACTCTGCTCTTTGGTGAGGCTTCTACCAATGCTTGCGGCAGTCCAGGGGATCCACAACCCCAGCCCATTACAGTTGGAATCGGCCATGGATCCCGCCAAGGTTCCGTTATCCAGCGTGGAAGATCTGACGTCCATCGTTGCCCAGCAGTCCCAGCAGCTGGCGCAGCAGGCGCAACAGTTGGACCAGCTGACGACCATGAAGCAACATCTCGTTCCTCTCCAGCAGCAGTCTCCACCACTCCGCCATCTTTTCCTGCACCGGCCCGTGCTTGAGCCCGCCTCTGTGGGACCTCAAGCTCCCGGCTGTCGCTTCACCTCGAAGTTTTGATGAGACCCAAGCTATTTCAGGCGATTTATTACGCAATGCACTATGCCATGGAAACTGAAGGCTGACCAATTCTGTCCTAACGGGCAAAAGTGGCGTTCTTCCCTCGAGTCTGTGCTCTCTGTGGAAGGCTCTGGCGTGGGCGACTTCTCCTCTGGGGGACAGGGGTGACCCGGTATGGGCGACCTGCAGGCCTAATCCTCTGGATTTCCAGTTGTGTTTCGAGGAACCGCACGGCTTCGCACAGAGGACCGCGGCACTCCTGAACTGCATCAGGGAGACTCCATCCGTTTGAGGTCGATTACCCCATTCAATTCCGCAACCTGGCCTCCGAGCTAACCTGGAATCGAGGACCGCCCTCTGCGCCCACCTTCAAGAAGGGCCTCTCTAGCAGGGTCCAAGAATGCTTTTTGGCTGCAAGGAGACTTCCGGCTTCCCTGACTGAGTTGATCCCACCTGGCCACGCGTATTGACCGTACGCTTCACCGAGAGACAAGAAGAGCTCCGCCAGAACGCGACTCGACTCGTTCGGCCTCATCGATTTCCACGCTTGGATCCGGTGGTCCAGAAAAGCCACCTCTGCCGCCTCCAAGCAATCCGGCGAGGAGCCCATAAAATCGACCATCGTCCCTACTCTCGAACAACAGCGTTCCCGACGCTCGCACAAAGAATCTGTGTCCTGTACTCGCGCTAGTCCGGAGCACATTCTGAGGGATAGTGCGCGACTTGTTCACAACCGCGCCTTGGAAACGTGGCGCACACCTGAGGTACGTGAAGAGAAGTTCCCTGTAGGTGGGTCAACTGTTCCTCTCCATGTCCTGTCCATGCCGGGTACAAAATCATCTCTGAGTTCTGGAGCTGAAAGTTCAAGAATCTGCATTCTTTCTTGGACTCCGTTCGGCAGGAACTTTAGGATGGCCGTTCCTGGTGTCGAAGGCTATCGCCTCCCCAAGAATCCGCCTCAATAAGCCTTGGCGATTTCTTCGGTGAGTGTGGGATGACTTGAGTGAACCCTTCATAGAAAACATAGTCGTTATACTCACAAGCTTGACTTTTAACTTCATGCTCTTTAATTGTAAACACATAGCCAGTTGCACATATTAGTCCATCAACATACAAAAAACTTGGGTATAATTATTTATACGCAGTAAAAACCTGTAAACCAACGATCAGGTTGCTGGATCACAAACGAGCCGTCAGACTCCAAGCATTTCGGTGGTCTGTCCGCTCAGATAGCTGAACGTGCCAAGTGGTATCTGTGATACCCATAAGGCCCAAACACGGCATGTTTTTTTTTGGGGGGGGGGCGTGCCTTTCCCCGAACGTCCGTGTTTAGGGCCTAAAATGCCCTTGAAGAGTGGCCCCATCTGCTGGAAGGAGCTCGCCAATCCGTTACAATTAACTCTGACCACAAGAATTTTGTGTACTCCAATGGCTCAGTGCCTTAAATACCATCCCTCGCAGGACTCTTTGGGCCTTCTTCTTCCTCGCCGATTTAACTTTGTGATCCATTTTCGCCATGCCAAGAAAAATCGTCAAGGCTAGTCCCCCCGCGCCTGCCAGCTATCCCGCCGCACGCTCTGCCTAGATCGATAGGGAGTCCTAAGAGCCGCTACCAGTCGGCTAACCTATCGGCTTAGGGCTTAGGACCCTTGTGGCGACGGCAGCGGTGTGTGGGACCTAACTTTATTGCAGGCTGATGCCCTGACGCAGTGCCTAGGACATCGGGGTGAGGAGTGCTTCCGCCCAGTCACATCATTCCACCTAACCGTTCAGTATTGCTGCGGCTGCCGGAGGAATTCTTCGCAAGATTCCTCCTGGCAAGACTTGATGTTTCGCCCTGCCCTTTGAGGGATAATCCTGAAATGTGGGTCCATAGGCTCTCAGTGTGCTGGACAACCCGGGTATAACGCAAGACGACCCTCGAAAGTAAGCCTAAAAGATCTCGTCCCGGGGATGTCAATGGCTTTGGTGGATTCCGTGGCTCCCTCTTGCCGGTGTGACCGCAACAAGACACCACACGCTCAATCCCGCAGGATTGCTTCTGCCGCTGCCCATTCCATACTGCACGTGGTCCCGAAATTGCCAGTACTTATTACGGCATCTGCCGCTTGTCTCTGGTAATACTGTCATGTGGGTCATCCGTTGATCGATTTTCTAAGATGCACACTTTGTACCACTTCCCTGATGCCATCCGTTGCCTCGTCTGGCGACCCTCTTCTTCCTGAATGTCTTCCCGTTTGCCATGGCCTTCCTCACACATTGTCCTCGGATCACGGTACAGTGTTTGTCTCAGATTCTGGCGGTCCCTCTGTTCTCAGTTAAAAAGGTGGATCGTGGACTTCTCCTCTGCTTACCATCCGCAGACCAACAGTAGGTGGAAAGATTCAAGCCAATCCTTGAAAATTACCTACGTGTACTTTGTTCGTCTCAGCAGGACGATAGGTCGGGCGCTATGTTACCTTTGACGTAGTTTTGCTTACCAACTCTCTGGATTTGGATTCTTCGGGCCGCTTCTCATATTCTATGTCTTCCGTTTTTGTGGACTATGATTACATCCCCGCCCACCCCTCCCATTGTCTTCAGTCTCTGACGTCCCTGCTGTGCACACCTTGGTTCGTGACCTGCAGGCCATCTGGAATAGCACTCGGCGTTCTCTGCATCAGGTCTCCACCCAGATGAAGCTACAAGCGGATAAGTACAGGAGGTCTCTCCCCTCGTTCAACCCTGGGGATAAGGTCTGGCTATCCTCCAAATATATCCGCTCTGAAGACTGCCATCTACAAACATGTGGTCCCAGCTACCTCGGAATCCTTTCGTGTCCTGAAGAAGACAACCCAGTGGGCCTGCAAGCTCCGGAATCCCCCCTCGATGCTGGATCAGAACGTCCATCCATGAATCCCCTTGCTTTAAACCAGTTATCCTAACAGTTATTCCTGGAGCTTTTCACCGTCCAGGCCCCGTGGCCGCACTCGGAAGTCTCACCGTAAAGGAAATCTTGCCATGAATACATCATGGGGAAACGTCATTTACCTTATTGACTGGAAAGGGTACGTGCCTGAGGAAAAAACGTGGGAGCCGGTGGCAAACATCATGAGCGCGCTAGGGTTCTGTGAGAGAATTTTTCTTCGGCGCGCTGAAGTGGTGAGACCAAAGGAGGGGGGGTACTGTCATGAAACGCCCAGCACGAGGGTCCGGCTGCAGGGCTGCTCGGTCACAATTAGGTGGGGTCGGGGGGGCCCTTAAGCCCGGACAGGGTGGCCCCGCGTCCGCGGCGCACCCGCTCCGCTGTGATCTAAGGCGCTGTCGACTGTCCTACCTGAGTCACGCTCCTGCTCTGACTCAGCCGTCTGCCGGACAGTTGCGCCGTCCCGCTCGCCCTTCTGTTAAAATTTAAAGGGCCAGCGACTGTAATGTTGTTGGCGCAGCTGCACCCTATATAATTGCTAAGGAGGGAGGAGTCGCGAAGCCACCTCATCGACGGGCTTCACCGTTTGGTTTTTGGGGTGTTCGCAACGTGCTCGCAATCAATAGTCATAGTAGAGTCCATTCAGATGGAGAAAGGCCTTATTGGATAGTCAAATAACCGGCCGGAAAAACGTCCGGTAGTATGTCAAATGCCGTGGGAAGCGCCCTAAATTGAGGAAGATGCATAATAAATATACACATAACACAAATGACTCTTCACAAATACGATTACACAGCATGCATCCATATACAAAGAGATTCAATTATGACTACAGAACAAACCTAGCCTAACAAACCGCCGTATATCTAATCAAGATCATCCACATAGACACAAAGCAGTGAGGCGATGCTCGAGTCACCTACGACCTAGTCTGTTGCCGCGCGCGTCCCGAGCGTATTGAGTATTATCAGCGCGCGCGATCGCGCTATTCGAGCGAGAGCGCGCTGCGTGCCTATAGCGCTTCTTCTTCTCACAGAGGGCATAGTCTCCTAGATGGACTACAGTGGACAGAGAGACGACGCCTTCTGATCTGCACATCCCGCCGCAGCACAGCTCCGACCAGCTTTGCGGCGGGCTCTGGTGAAAGTACCGGGACCCACTTAGACGCTCCCAGGTGAGGCTTGCTCACAGCAGCTATTATGCGCTCGGGGGGGTGGGTGGTGACAGGGGGAGGAATGGCGAGGGGGGGGTACAACTTAAACCGTTACAAATTGGGGAAGATTGTAGGGGGTGTGGTATTTATTTGATTGGGGGTGTATTAATATTAGATTTGATTTTTTTGGTAGGGTGGGGGGTGGGTGGGGTGGGGGGTGTAGTATATATATTATATAGATGTGTGATGTGGAAGTAGACGAAGGATATAGGGAGGCGGAGGTATTAATATCATGTGTGAGGCAAAATGAGGGGGTATTTTACTTTATAGAGTTGATGTTCAGGAAGGGGGTGGATGGTAATGTTGTTAATGGGGATAAAGGGATATCTGGGGGTTGAGATATGGTTAGTATTTATTTATAGAGAGAGGGAAAGGTGGGTAGAAAGACATGTATGAGTGGTGATCAAGTGAGATGAGGGTGTGGAACTGGGAGATTCTTTATGGTGTATTTTTATAGGTGGGTTACCAGGGGACAGTTGTATGATAGATGTTGTATAACGAGGGAGTGTAGGTGGGGGGTGTCTTGTAGTTTAGGACTGGCAGTGTTTCAGTAGATTGATGTGTTCAGTATTGAAGAGTAGAGATATGGTTAAGGTTGGTTATATTCAATTGTGTTGTGGTGGGCACATGTATGTATAATGTGGTATGGAGGAGTGAGGGTGGTATGATACAAATTTGTATTCAGTTTGTTATGATATTAGTTTGAACTTAGTAAGTGTACAGGTAGCGGGATCTGTAGTTGTTTTCGGTGATGGAGATTTTAATATGGTCTTGTACATTTATTTTGTGGTCACTAGTGATATGGATGGGATTGATGAGGTGGATTGGTAGCTGTTCATTAAGTGTTAGATAGATAGATTATTATTAGAGAGTAATAGATTATTTTTGTGGAGTAGATGTGGTCTGTATTGGTAGTAAAGTGTGGAGGGTAAGGGTGGGTGATGTGGAGTTGTGTGACTAGTGTACATTGTAGGTGTATGGGTAGACAACACGTGTCTGAGGATATTACTAGTTCAATGAGAATTATCAGAGACTGGAGATTGTAAGGTGGTTGCATGGGTATTGTGTAGATTTGGGTGATAGGGTTGTTGTTAGTGTAGTAGAGTATTGGTATGGATAGATAGTAATTTTGAATGTGTTGTTTGTTTTTAGAATGTTTTGGTGTGTGGAGATATTGGTGGGGGTATATATATATATAGGTAGGTTATTAAGTGTGTGAAGAGTTATTATGAGTGGTGAAAGAAGGAATTTCTATGGGAATGGATATGGATGGGAGATGTTAGGAGAGGATGTGGAGTATGAGGGTGTGATGATGAGGATAGGATTGTGTGAAGGATGATAATTTGGTAAAGGGTTATGAAGTATTTATGTTGGAATTGTTGTGAGTAAGGGATTAGGGAAAATGGTGATTACTGTGTGAGGGAATGATAGGGGTGAGGAGGGGGTTATTGTGTTTGTATGTGTGTGGTTGTTTTTTTAGGGTGGGGTTATAGTTTATTTGTGACGTTAATATTTTAAGGAAGTAAGTGGGGTGTAAAATAATTGTAAGTTTAAAGTAATTATATATTTGGGGGAAGATAAATTTTTAAGTAATAATAAGTTAAGTAGTTGGGTGGGGAAAATAGAGTTTGAATTAGTAATGGGAAATAATTTTGAAATTAAGTGATAAGGAGTGAATTATGTTTATGAGTTAAGTTAAGTAATATAGTAAGGTGGAAGTGATAATGAAGAGATTTAGTAATTGGGGAATTAATGGTTTAATTAATTGATATTAAGGGGGAGGAGTAAGTATAGGAGGAAGTTAGTATAGATGGTGAATGGGAATTGAATATGTAAGGGTGAATTTATGATTTATGGGTGATTTATTGTAGTGAGGGGTAATTTAGTATGTAATTAAGTATTATTTAGGAAAGTAAAAAATTTATAATGGGAGTTAGTGATGTAGGTGGTTGATGTGGGAGTTAATTGGTTGATTGGAAAATATGATTTATTTTGGAATGGGAAAAAGAAAAGATGAAAATAGTAAAATAAAAGATATTTAAAAAGGGTAATAATTTAAGTATTTAGAAGTTTAAGATATTACAAGGAATGAAAACACTTCAAATTTGTGTGAAAATATTAATGAGAAAATTAATAAAATATTTAAAAATTTGTTATTTTACAATATTTATATTATAAATTTTAGAAAGGTTTAATGATGCCCAGATTAAAAGACCAAAATTACCAAATAAATAGTGGTAAGTAATAAACTATACTATTACTGAATAAAATCAATATTACTACGCACTATTGTGGAATCACAAACAGGTAAAATACAGAATGTATATTAACCCAGAATCCATTCATTGAACCATATATGGTAGGTACCGGTGTACACAGACTCTGCAGACTGTAAGTAGATTACAATGGCAGTTACATATTGTCACGACACAGGTACATTTATCCTCATACCGAGGTCGTTGACTTTCTCTTTTAGTTAGCTGCATCCGCTCCCATACCAGCCATGGATGACATCTCGTCTCCAGACCACCACTGCGTATACTGCAGATATTGACACAGTATCTTAGAAACCAGTCATGATACTTTTTTTCAGAACACCTCACACCAACTGCCCCCTCCAGAATCATGTACAAACTACCCCCAAGGTGGGTGGGGCAGGTAACAAGAGACCAGTAAGCTTAGATCTGCTACCTCAACTGAGAGCTGGAGGAACAGAGATTCACACCATGAGAGATTGTGTTACAGCTATGAGACTGTACCCACACCGAAATCATACTAAGAGGTAACCCCCATTATATAAGTGTTGGTAGGCCCAAGTAAGAGATAAGGTATAGTAGACTTGACAGGTAGTGTAGTACATAGGACCCAGGTAGGTAGCATCCTAGGTAGAGTAGGCAGTAGTCAGGCAGGTCTCAATTAGGTAAGACAGTATCTACACCCAGTAGGTAATTATAGCAGTAGTGTAGACCACAGTTAGAGCTGTAGGGGGACCCAGAATATCTAGCTTATATTGTGGCCCACATAGTAGACAGGTAGGAAATATGACTATAGGGGGACCCAAATGGACAGGCAGGCTTTAGGTAGGCTATAGGGGACCATTTAGGTAGAGCATGTAACTTTAGTTATCAAAAAATGTGTTACTAAATAGGTAGACATGCGAGTTTATAGGATATCTATAGGATCCATACGATGGCCACAGGTAGGTGGGCTAAAGGGGTACATATATGTAGTAGGCAGGGGTTGAAGCTAAAATGGGCCACCATAAGTAAAGTAGACAGAGCAGGCTAAGGGGCTTCTATCATAGGTAGGAAAGCTTTAGGTGCTGGCTATAGGAAGTTGAATACAAGCAGCATATAAACGGGGGCTATAGGGATATATAACGTATCAGGACTTAAGGGGAGTATAGTAGGGGCAGGCAGGAGGGCTATATAGGGTAAGCATAGGAGGGATTAAAAGGCGAGGCAATGTGGTAGTAAAGATCAGGCCTTCAGGGGACTATAATAGGCAGGCATTAGGGTATAGATAAGATATTCTCTAGGGGTATAATAATCAGGGCATGGGGTAAATCAGGTACGCCGGTAGGCATTATGGCAGGACTAGGAATGTATAGGTAAGCTGGAGATAATATGCCAATCTGGGGAGGATATAAGGGCAGAGCTGGGGTATATAGTGGTAAGTGCTGGGGGATAATAGGCAGTCAGTATGGAAATAGCCCAAGGCGGGTTATTTAGGGTATGTGCTTTGGGTATATATAAACAGGGCAGGGGATCATATAGGCAGGCTGGGTAATATAATAGCATGCTACGGGTAATATAGGCACGACAGGGTATTGTAGACATGAATGGTGGGCTATAAATGCAGGCAACGGCTAGTAAAATAAGAAATGACTTACTTACGACTCCCTCACATGCGCTGTGCTCGCAGGACCGCTGTGCTGCAGCGTTTTTGTGGGCGGACGCGATCATGATGATGTTAATCACGTAAGACCGACCACTTCGTTGATCAACTAAAGTAGTTCCGTCTCCTGCTGTCTCAGGAGAGTAGACAAGAGCCATATAAGTATGATCTCCATAAATGCTCCCCACTACCTGCTGAACCACGGTGGCAGACGACTGTCTCATGTAACGACTCGGATCCTTTCATCCCTTTCCATTTTTACGAGTAAATCAACAAAATGAAATGAAAGACTTAGCTCTGATTGGAAATGCTAAATGGACAACAACGAAAGTCTTAGACCGAGACTGTTTCATACATGAGTGTTTTGGGACATTCCACTTGGAGCGCAAAGAGTTCAAATGTCGATAAATGTAAAAATTATGCATTTGGTTACAAACTAATCGACATTGCATCATATGTCCTAGGGGTAAAAAACTGGAGAGAAAAGGATCTTGGAGCAATTTGTAGATTACAAAAAACAAGAACAGCATGCAAATCGACAATCCACCCTGCCATACTAAAAGTGCCACTCATGATAATGGTGCAGTTGAATTTAAAGTATACCAATGACATCGTGCGGATAAGGATGTAATATTACACATTATGTAAAGCCATTCGGTGTGGTCACATTCTAGAAATGCTGTTCATTATTAGACTCCAGTTATATCGAAATGATGAACCTCGGAAATTAGATAGAGTGCTAAAGGATTAAAGGAGCATATTAGTTAAGAGAAATATTAGAAATATTAAATCCGCATTGTCGTCTAAGAAAGTAAGTATGGAAAAGACTATTTCATGTAAAACCCACCCTTATAAACAAGGTACTGGTTGACCACCCATCCGTCTGACAGGAAAAAAAGATCAGGTACTCGAATCGAGAGAAAAAGCCTCTTTAACGCATTAGAACAGTGAAATACTTGGAATCACCTGCTGAGAGCATTTCCTCTCAAGCAAGAAGAGGAGAGGGCTCACGAAAGGCTTATATAACTACTTAATACTAAATAATATTAACAACCTATAGTACCCATAGAAAGTAAGTCTAAGGTATCTAGTTCATGATGGCCAATATTTATAGAGATCGCGTAATGAAAACATTCACATTTAGGCTAGATATAGATACAAAGCCCATCATGGCTCCCCAATAAGTCATCACATGTAGGGGGAAACCAAAGTTTAAAAAAATTACTTTACAAACCTTCCTTCAACATCGTAATCTTTCACCACCCATAATGATCAAAAAAAACTTATGTGCCATGGATTTTTTCAAACCATACTAATCTAGATACAACATGTAATATTTCTAAAATCTCTAAGACAGAAGATAATATAACTGCGAATACATCAAGGACACCACACTTTATGTAGTACATTCATTGTCAGAAATATTAAGAAATATTCCAATATATTGGTAGTCAATGCATATGGACCATGTTTTCAGCCCCACACCTACCAAATCGTGGAGAAGGGGAGATTCACATGATTATCATGCAAGTTTGGTAGGGACATGTCTACCTCATTTGAGGCGTTTTGCTGAGCCATTGCATCAAATAATCGAAAGTAGAAAAATAGGAGACAATGCAAAACAACCCAATACTAAAAAACTTCCATTGCATTTGTCAAATGAAGCCAGGAAACCCCATGCTTAGGACAAGTAGTAGAGCCCACAATGATCTCTACAACCGTCACTGTTCTGGACACAATATCTGCTTTAGAAGCTTTAATTAAACCTGCTTGATTGTGCTACTTACATATGAAATTTCGCCATTATCAATCCTTTGGATAACAGTAACAATAATAGACAACCTAGCTGGAGAAATCACTTTCCAATGTCGCCATTATGTTGCAAATCCTATACTAACGCAGAGTCGTCTGTTCCACCTCAGTCCTGTTGGCTCTGTACATGCTGGTACTCAACACAAAATAAATGTCATTTTATGTCCTATACAGCCTTTTGTTTTTGGGATTTCCATGAGGTTTAGAATTATGCCCTGCCAAAGACTGAAACTGGCTAAATTACCTGTTAGGTTGAGCTCTGTCAGCCACTATGATAGTTTGCTCTCTGCTTGTCTAAGTTGGAGGAACTGGATTCAGTGGTTTGCCTAAATCATAATCTGATTTAGCAGATGACTTCAGTAAACAGCAGGAAGAAATGTTATCTCTTCAAAGACCCTATTACTGTCTCCGTAGGTTATGTTTCTGCCTTGGCACAAAGCTATCTACCTCATATCTAGCTAAGGCTCATCCTACAAACGCAGAGCAACGATCCACGGGTCGTAATTGTTTACAATCCGATTTATGTGCACGAGTACCACCACATTGCCGCCATGGGAAGGCTATTCTTCATATTTTTCTCCGCCAAACTGTCTCTGTATACTAGGACAGACGAATAAAAAAGAACAAAAAATCATTGATTCTATATTGATTTTTTCTTTACGGCTCTATGGGATGGTTTTTCCAGGTTTTATTTTTTTAGCGGATTTTGAAAAACTGAACCCAGCTAAAAGTACAAAATCAACAAAGGGGCGTGCGACCTGCCATGTATAGACAGGACTGTGCAACTGCAGCAACCTATCCTGGAACTTTCTTACTTAATCCCACTTGAGACGACCACCATGGGCCAGAGTGAACAAGAACAAAAAGGTCCGCAGCGCTGCTAGGGGACCCCCCATGAATCCATGTCAACCTATATCCCAACAATTTTACGACTCCCTTTTCAGTACCCGTAGCAGAGAAGACACGACCCGCCAGTAACCCTGCTGAACTTTGCCAGCGCCATACTTGTCCGAGCCTGACGGGGGATCAGTCGCATGTCCAATCCTCAGAAACCCCACCGTCTGCAGTGCCCTGGACAAAACCAGGAACCCTCGATCCCCCGTCCTACCGAACGCACGCAGGATCCGAGCCCAGCGACTGCACTGCATCTGCACAGACTGCTGTTCTCCGTGGATATCTCGAGGACTGACACACACAACCAGCTCTGCTGCTCAGAAGCTGGAGCGAGGGGGGGGGGGGGGGGGGGCCGGTAAGAGGGTGGGAGTACTGCCGAGGGACTGGAACCGGGGACTTGACAGCTCTGTCCAGAGAGCGTACAACGGTCGGTTGTCTAATTCCGCCAGTCAGTGCTCTGTGCTGTAAAAGGGTCCCCTGACATACTCGCCTTCGTCCACTGGGGGTGGATCACATGCTTCAGGTGCCTGGATGAACTGTCGCTCACCTGGTGGGGATCGCCGCGCTCTTTGCGCCAGTAATCTTTGTATCGTATGTTCATACATTATCTATACTGCGCCATCCTCTGGTTCCTGTTTATCTCCTCATATCACAATACAGGCTCTGCCTGCTCTCGCCAACTTGGGGCGAGCGGAGGTGAGTATGCCGCGATCAGGGTGTAGTCGGCAGAGCTCCTCGGCCAACGGGTGACCTTCCCACAATCGCAGCATGCCCTTCCTGCAAGTATCGCACGTGCATTAGACACTCCACTCCGAGACGACCGCGTAGAAGTTCCGGTTTGGTATTTGAGGTAACAGTTTTTTTGTTTTTTTTTTTTGTGGTCTGTTTTCTTTTTTATTGTTTTTTATTTTTTTTTAAGTTACAGAGAGATATCTATAGCTCCAGGCCCTGATTTTTAAGAGGAAACTCCGCTCCCACCTCTGCCAGACCTCTGCTTCTGTTTGTTGGTTAGTCTGGATAGTCTCCTTTTTATTCTTCTCCTCTCCTCTCTGTTGGACCGAGGGGTCAACGGCACAGTCTCTCTTGTCAACTTGACAGTACTGGGGGGACGAGGGGAGAAGAGCGCGATATCTTAATTTTATGGTGTAGTCATTAGAGCTTTATCACTTTTATAACGTTTTTTAATCTTAGTTCTAAATGAGCTTCTTGTTTGGGGTCTACATTCGTAGTGTAAGTTTTCTTCCACAGTGAGTGTGGACAATCTAATATAAGGATAAAGGGGGGGGGGGGGGGGGGGGGGGGGGGGGGGTGGGGGGGGTGGGGGGGGGGGGGGGCGGGGGAAGGCGCCTTGGTGGGGAAATGTAAGGACCGCCCATACAACCACGCTCTGTGTCATGTTAGAGTGACTTATATAAAAAGTATCTTTTTTCTTTTCTTTATTTTTTTTTTTTTGTGTTTATAGTGTGTATGCTCTGTCTCCTGTGTTCTTTGGGAGCGTGTTATTTGGCACGCGGGGGATTCTAAACTTCTTCCCCTGTAGCCGATTTATTTTTTTTTTTATTTTTTAGTTTAACACTTTAGTGTTAAAGGGGAGTTGAGGGGAAATAGTAGGGGGTTGTTTTGTTTTCTAGTGGCCGACTTTTCCTGACCGTCGTGGATGTTTATGTCTCTTTACCGCCTGTCCGTCCGCTGTTCTCTAGATACGACACTTAGTGACTTCTCCCTGTGAGAGGTTTTCACTAGTGTTTCCGCTTTCCGTGAGAATGTTTTTTTGTATAATTTTTATATATTTTTTACCTTGTCTTTTTTGCTTTACCCAATCCGTGTTATTTTTTTTAGCGTTTACTCTAACTTATCTCACCTCTATACACAGTCTTTCTCTTTACTTCCGATGGTATATGAGTTGGTTAGGGGGGGGGGGAAGGGGGGCGGGGAATGTTGTTCAGGTTGCATTGGTTCTATTTGTTTATCATAAGTTCTTCTCTCTTATATTCTGTTGATGCATCTTACGTTTTAGTGTTTTATTTATTTTATTTTTTTTTATTTTTTTTTTTCTGTACATTTGTTTTAGGGTTTATTTTTTTGTTTTTTTATTTTTGTTGTGTAAATAAACTAGTGTTATAGTATTTATAAGTGACTGTACATTCTTTATTAAGGGTGGTGTAATATGTTTAGGAGTTAGATGCTGTGGGGGGGGGAGGGTGGTAGTGATGAGTGTTGTTTTGTGTTGGGGGGGGTGAGTTGTCTTACTGATGTGACTGGTGATGTGTAAAGGGAGAGGAGGGAGGAGGAGGCTGTGCAATTGAGTGAATTAATTTTATAGTTTGGAGATGATGAAGGGGATCTATGGATGAGTAGTGGTAGGATTGCGATGTGCGTGTAATCTTGTGGTTTATGTTTGCATTTTCTTAGTATCTATTAAGAGAGAAGGTCCAGGAATTATGCGGACCTTCAAGTCCTCTAGGGTCTTTCACCAACTGTACATCTTCTTCTTTATGTCTCTTTTTTTTTTGTTTTTTTTTGTACTTCTTTTTGTCTCTTTTATTTTTATTTATATTTTTTTTTAATGTTTGGTTAACTCAATTTATACAGTCGTCTTCTCTCTATGTCTATCTCATGGGACACTTTTCTCTATTGACCTCTCCTTCTCTGTTTTTCTTTTGGGGAGGGGGGGGGTATATCATCGGCCGCTATCTCTTATAGGTGGG
Source organism: Phyllomedusa bahiana (assembly GCA_025379985.1). Taxonomy (NCBI): domain Eukaryota; kingdom Metazoa; phylum Chordata; class Amphibia; order Anura; family Hylidae; genus Phyllomedusa; species Phyllomedusa bahiana. Next base: position 26,227 of record JAODAL010016137.1, read on the forward strand.
ATAATCAGAATTGACGATTGCTCAAGGGGAATGTATGGGGGTTTTTAAGTTTGAGGGTCTTGGTAATCTTAAGGAGATTTATTGGGGGGGATACGCGGAAGTGTCTCGTATAACGTGTTCTATTATTTATCAGTGTGACTGATCTTACTCTGAGAGCCGAGGCGTGTGTTTACTGGATCATATTATATTTGTTTTGAGCGTATATTTTGTGTACTCTAGTATATACTCTGGAAGTCTTTCCTTTATTTCTTGATATTTTGATCTCTTTCTGTTTTAGGATGTCATTCTGTTTTTAGTGTATATTTTTATCTGTGTTGTGTGGGGGCTAAGACTTAAGTTTTTTATTTTTAATAATAATTAGATTTTATTGTACTAGATTAATACATCCCTTCCACACATATCTGTGCTTTGAGTTTGGAGGTGTGTGAGAGAGTGTTGCTCTATCATTGTTTACAGTCTTAATTTATTTCTGTAATGATACTAATTGTCTGTACTCTTTTTAGCCCAAGGGGGGGGGGTGTGGAGGTGGGTGAGAGGGGTTACTCTAGTGTTTATTCTATAAGAAGGTGTCTTCTATCTTAAAAGATCTAGTATTAAAAGTACTTTGTTCTCTATTTCTAGGAGTTCACTAAGAGGGGGGATGGGATATAGATTAATAGTTGTAAGATGTGTCTTCTGTCTTTCTACACCTCTCTTCTTTCTATACATTTTTCATGAGCTATGGTTGATGGTTTTGATGTCACATGCATATGGTGGCAGGGGGAGGCGTGGTAGAGGCATGGAATTGGGCGGTGTGCGCGGGGGGTGGGGGTGGGACGGGTGTGTGTTAGGGGGGGGGGTGGGTGAGGGTGGTGTATGTAGTATTGAGGCGTGTTGGGATGTGATTGGAGATGAGTCGGATGATCATGAGAGATAGTGTGTGGTATTTAGGATTAAGGATGGGTGAGCGTGGTGGTGTTTATTTTCATGTTTACGTTTATTATGTATATATTTTTTTTTTTCTCCCGGATATATGCGCATCCAGCACTCCTGGTCTCGGCCCATGGCCTCTTCGCGGATCCTACCGCAGGACTCCGCTGCTGAAATAATCAGCGTCTCCGCTCACAGTCATGGTCCCTGTACATCTGCAAGATCCCTGACGCAGACCATGAACCCAGATGGCACTCTCCAAGGGTAAGACCCCGACGGCGGGGGGGGGGGGGGGGCGGATGGGGGACTTTAGTTGTAGGGAGATTGCGCTCTCCGGGACTCTCTCATTTCCTCGTTTCCATTTCGTTTGACCTCACCTCTTCAAGTCCACTATTCCCGTCGTAGCAACGGCCCAACCAGTCTCTATTTCGGTAGGGTTTACATTAGGTCGAACCAAGTGGAAATTTGTGACTCGGTGACAGGGGTACACTCCTACCTTGACTCACTGCCCTCTTAGCAGTTAATGATACCTGTTTTCTGATAGTCCTCGTTGCTGTCCAGGTTGGTGGGATCGAGCCTTACCCAGGAACCAAAACTTTGAGGCCCCCTAACTCTTAACTCTTAACTTGTAACTCCCGACATGGGGTGTGGGTGTTCGGGGTTGGGGGCGCACCTCTCCATCCGACAAGTTTCTCCTATGTCTCCCGGAGGGATTGCATGTCAGCAGATCTTTGTGGTATAGTAAATCCTTCTCTCTCTCTCCTTTTTTGACTGTGTTTATTCTTCTAATATTTGATCAACTTCCCTTTCCTCCAAACTGGAGACCCCCGTGTAATTTGTCCCTTTGGATTCTCCAAATGGTCTCGGCAGTTAAACAACCTGCTTCATTTCGGTATTTGACCTCCTCATGTAGGCCTTGTTTTCCGTGATGTTCTTGTGTTTTTGTTATATATTTGAGTCTTATGTGTCTCGGCTCATCGTATGTGACTTGTCCTCTCTGGATTTCGGCCTAAGGGTTTCACCCTTTTTTGCGTCCTTAGAATACCTTATGGCGGAGTAATACAAATAACGTCCCTTAACGAAAAGGGCTTTAATTATTCCCCCAAAAAACGATCCCAAAGTCCCTTCCACCACCACAAACCGCAAATATCCCGTATTGTTTTCGCTCCAAGGATACCCACTTTCTTTTTTCTCTTAGCAGCAATATATAGAAACTGTGAACTTTCCCTTTCTGGAGGCACATGCATGCAGCTCTTTCTCAAGAGGTCAAGAGAGTGCTATTTTCCTCACAAATGCAAACCTGTCTCGATTATTGATACGTATCAAACGAGGAAGCTAGGCTCTTTATATTATGAAAAACTCTCTGTCAAGGGTCAGTTCCTTTACGTTGGCCAACATCTATGCTCCTAACACGGGCCTAAGTGTGCCTGCTGGCAAAAACCCCAGGACAAATTGTGCACATTTCGCCCAGGGACAGATAGTATCTTTGGGGGAATTGCAATCAAGCCATGAATCCCTCTCCCGTGTGATACCTCACTGGTGTGCTCACTGTGTGGCCTACCGACCACGCCCTTACAAGGTGAAAAAGTTGCTCCATGATATGCAACTAGTAGATATATGGAGGGTTACTGCAAACCGCAAGATAGGGACAACCCCTTCAATTGCCTTCCCACATAGACTCTATCCGATTAATTATATTTTCCCACCGGCAATCCCTCCTCAAATACGTAGTCCCTTGCTTCCATTGGTAAGTGCTATTCACTCGGATCACAACCCGATTACATTTGTGATGTAGTCTTTTCCATACTTTAGGTCGACCAGCTTTCGCCATGGAAAACTAAACGTAATCGCTATTATAGGTGACGGGGGGGGGGGGGGGGGGTTGCCCTTATCCTTAACGGAATTGCTGCAATCGTGGCACTGCTCCCGAAGAGCACGCTTGCATGACCCAGCATCTCCCCAGGAACCTAGTGGGATGCCATAAAGTTGCAACTCTCCGGGGAATCCTCATCCAAGCATGGGATCTCGAGCATAAAAGAGGAGCAGCTCGAAGCTTCAGGCCTCTCTGTCCAAATTGAGCTTCTCTGGAAGGTTGCACAAGGCCTCGGGGTTGGGAGGAGTGATTTGAGGGCCATGTCCAAACCCGCTCATGACCATTCTCGCAGTTAATGAACACTCACCACATGATAATACCAGCTTTATGCTCCATTGGTTCTACACATGGAAGCAATAAAAACCGATGGGGAAAGCCTGGCTCGAGCGCTGAGGGACAATAGTGCTGCCCTGAATATACCCTCGATTAAAACTTCGACGGGACGAACGTCCCATCTCACGGAGGAAGTCCTAAAAGTCTTCCATCAAATATTACCAGAACTGCACAATCTTCCGACCCCAACTGCTGTCTCCGCCTCTTCCGCTCACAGTCTTACCTCGCCGACCACTGCCCTCCCACGTCTCCTGCAGAATCTCCGCCTCCCTGGAGGACCTTGTCACAGAGGAAACTTACGGTACTATACAATCGCTTCCATCCTTGAAAAAGCCCGGTCCGAGATGGTTACATGGCCCTGTTTTTATAAAGCTCTGAAGACGACAATGTTTCACAACCCATCCTCAGGCTTTGAAGGGGCGGCTGGGGGGGGGGTTGTGATGCTGGACACCTACTTTTTGATCGACACACACACCTTCCTGAGGGCCCACATAGTCGTTATACCCAAAGGAGGGTAAAGATCCTCACATTTCCAAAGGCTGAAAGGGGGGGGGGGGGACGAGAGAGGACCTTGATCAACAAGGAATGCAAAAAATGTCGCTAAACTGACCAGCCTAACCGGCCTAACCCCTTGCTCACGTCGGTTGTCCATCCGGGACCAAGCGGTTTTCGTCACCATCCATGGAGGTGCGAAACAATGACGCTAAAAATCTTTCCTCCCTACTACATCAGCAGCACCGTTTGCAGAACGTCCCTTGCCAGACCTTTATATCTTGATGCAAACGAGAAGGCCTTTGACAGTGTGGCCTGGCCCTTATCTGTATTGCATCCTAGAATCTCTGGGTCTGGGTTCGGGCAAAGCGCGGTAAGATAATGGCCCTCTATGATTCCCCGACAGGCTCAACTCCGGAGTTTATATGTGGGTCCGTCTCTTACCCTTTGACAATAGGAATTGCACCAGACAGGATTCCCCTCTCCCTATATCCACTTTATTCTGGACCATTGAAGCTATCTTGATGCAGGCTCTCAGAGCGACCAGAGATACGGGGATTGTGTGTAGATGGCCTCCACTTAAGTGCTCTGCTTTTTGCGGAGTAAAACCTATTGTTATAGTCTCGCAAACCCTGCTTCCTCTCTACCAGCTACGTTACAGGCACGGGCAGAGTATAGCTCCCATAAGCAACCACAATATAAATATATCGAAAATCTCTGCGCTTAGCCTCAACATCCCCCAGAACCCTTCTGAATCTCTGGAAGGACTTCCTCATTCCCTCTCACTTTGGGAGGCCTCATCCTTTAAGTACATAGGGTGTGTCGCGGTAATCCCTTCGAGACTCAGACCTAATATACACCTTAATTTTGCCCCAGTCCTCTCCAGAACTCCTACAAGATCTTGCAAAATGGGATAGAGAAGGACTTCTCTCTGGTTTGGGGCGTAATAAACATACAAATGAACATCCTTCGCAAGACTCCTATACCCTCTTTTCAAGGCAATCCCCATTCAACTTCCAACCTTTTTTCACTGCGCTTCGAAAACTAATATCCCAGTTTTGTATGGGCGCTGAGGGCCGCCCCCGGGATATCAGAGCGGACACTATGCCGACCGAAAATAAGAGGGCGGTTTGTCTCTCCCGGACATTCTTTCAGGCCTATTAGACTTCGCTGCTGTGGCAGTCCGTATCTTGGATGCATTCAATAAGGCGATTCCCCAAATTGTGGGGTTCCTGCTTGAAGAACAGACTCACAAGTCTCCTATAGCGGCCTTGCCCTGTTTGCCCGACATTCACTCCTACCAAAAAGCTCACTCAGCAAAATTCCCTTATTGGTATCAGGACCTCAATCTCAGTGTGCCGATCATGATGAGGTAATCATCTAAATGACAATTATCATCAAACGGGAGAGCCCATGCACCCCACTGATGGCAACCCAGAGATCCTCCTCGGAAACCCGTCTCTCATTTGTCCCTTGTACCGTCTACTGGGGAGGGAATTCTGTCCTCTCTGTTGAAGGGCGGGATCCTAACCCCGAGATAATCTTTGAAGAGCTATGAGGAGTTGGTGGGAAACCAGGCACAACTCTGAGTCAGCCAAGGTACTCCTACAACCAGCTGCCACAGCTTTTATTTGAAATGGAACAAGTTCTGGAAGGTCCCATAGACCGCCTACTGTCTTTATGAATCGTGTGGTTGCCATGGAAGATACATCAGAAATATGGCTCTGTCACATTTTATAAGCTTTTTAGCAGACACCGCTACCGAATGAATAAGCTCTCATTTCAGAAGAGCATGGGAGAGGGGCATATCATGCCCTTTCCTAGTGAGGCTGGTCAATAACGTACCAATTAACTCATAAATCGTGGTGTCTTCCAGGGCTCACGAAACTGAATAAAAATGTTAGCCAAGGTGGGTACAAGTCCTGCCCTTTTATACACACCTTGGTTTCCCACCGTCACCGAGTTCTTGCCTGGCGCTGTGCAAAAGAGAGAGGTATCAATGTCGCCACTCTGGTGGGGTTGTCCACTTCTTCAACAATTATTAGAGAGGTAAAACTACATAATCTATAAAGTAACTGAATATAGATTCCAGAACGTCCCCAGCTGTCAGTGCTTCTCTTCGACATTCCACTGCCTACGGCCTTCCTTAAAACTCATCAACATTACATTTATGCTCATCAGCGGCGAAGACGAGACATACCCCGACTCTGTTTGACGACAGCCGGCCCATGCGTTGACAGATTGTTTCAGGGAGGTTCATACGTATTGCATGCGGTAAAGAGGGAGTTTTACAACAGACTCACACCACCGTCTATTGTAAATATCTAGTACACTTGGGTAGACTGGATCTCCTTTTGCAGCACTGAGCACAACCCTCTTGCTCCAACGGGGTATTCCATTCTTGCATCGCCCCTGCAGACTTTTGAGGTCAAACCAGAGTGGAATCGAGATTCTTAAAGTTACCTCACTACTCGGTCTTGTCCCTAAGGAGGGAGGTGTCGCTGATGACATAATAAGACAAATATATGATTTTTTTTTTTCTTTTCGAGTTCCCATTTATTTTTTCCTTGTTCGCTTTTCCATTAGTGTTCACTCTTAGGCTCACTCTGTAGTTAAAATAAACTGGGTAATAGTCCTATTTTATAGCTATTCTCCGTACACTGCTTATGTATAACTGGTGCTGGAGACTGGCTGCTCGCGTGAGGGCTATCATCTCTGTCCCTTTTTTTCTCACTAAAGAATAGGCTCCGTGAGCTCGGAGCTGTGAGAAATCTTTGAATTGTACCTTTTGACTCTCTTAACAAAGATACTTTGTATTGGCCTACTTGTGACAAAGCAAAGCTTATCTCTTGACACTGTTTACAATGGCTATATGGTATGACTTTGCACTGCATTTATACTAACTGTTTCTAAAGCCATGTTTTTATCATAAACAATTTTTTGAATAGTGAAAAAAAAAAGTACACAACCAAAAAACAGTGCAGTGGAGACAAGTGCCCTAAATATTAAAATGTGGAAAAATCCATGGGAATAACCAGATTTAGGGACTGTGCAGATTTGAGGGAGTGCAAATGTATATTTGTGTATGTGTTGGTGGACTTCTGTAGGCAATGACAGAGTGCTGCTACGAGAGTGGAACTTGCATATGAGGAGCTATATACTGTATAGTGTAATGTATAATATTGACCTATGGATGTTTAGTATAGATGGTGGCAGTGTAACTATAAAAGGGATAAAAAAATCCTACAGTCAGGAGAGAGAGCAAGGGTTGTCAGACTAGTACAGGTTCAATAAGAGGCTGAGGCAGCCAATCAGAAAACTGTGACAGGGGAGAGGCTATGAGAGACAGAGAAAAGTAAGCTAGTCCAGCTCTGTTTCAGTGGGAGTAAAGTTGACTTCTGGTCCAAGTTTACTCGGCTGTATGAACATGTAAAATATGTTGGTATCAGCTCAATAAAGAACCCAACCTATCTGCCTAGTCGATAGTTATGGGCAGGCCCATGGAGTCACCACGCTTACAGATAGTATTCAGAGGAGCAAACAGTTGCCTATAAGATGGACATTGGATAGATAGGCAGCTAGAGTGGAAATGATGAGGGACCCGAAGGGGTACAGTGAAGCACTTTGATAGCGTAAGGCGCTAGTCAGATCGGATGTCCTGGGTATTAGTTTCAGGAGGTTCAACACAGTCCCATAGAGAAAAGACATACAGAGAGATAATGTAGGAGGTCATGAGAAAAAGTGAGGTTAGGACTGAGAGTAAATCCCTCTTGAGAAGTTTTGATTGTGTTGGAGAAGTAAACTCCTGCCCAGGTGGTTGATGTGGCTTAGAAGTTTTCCAGTGCCATGCGTAAAATCCTGAGTTCTCCCTAAAGAAGTGTTTGTCCTAGAGTTAGTGAGGTCGCTGCCATCACGCACACGTTTTAGAAACTTCACCTTTCCTGCAGACAATCACAACAACATCAATAAACCTGCATGGTGGTTAGTTAACCCCTTCTCGTGACGGAACGGTCAATAATAATATGGCTCTAATTTTTTTTCCTCCTTGCCTCTGAATGAGCATATCTTTTTTATTTCCACCTAAATAGACAGAAGGCTTATTTTGCGGGACAAGATGTACTTTCTGAATGTGTATTCATATTAACTTTGAATATAATGTGGAACGGCAAAGAAAATTCTAAGGTGGGGCAAAATTATTGTGTTATTTGGTAGTATACAGTTGATACGCATCCAGCAATACCAAACATGAGGTTTTCTGTTATGTTATGGGTACGTAAAAAAAATTCCATCACATTTTCTTTATTTGTAATTTGGCCCCGCTGCGCCAATTTTTGTTGCGTAACATAAACGTTTTATTCTACTAACGACCTACGGACATCATTGAGGGAATTTTGTGGGCTGAAGGGTACTTTTTTATTACTAGCAGTTTGGGAAACGCATGGACTTTTTAGATTACTTTTATATCCAATTTTTATGGAATCGTGAAATGACCGTAAAAAACGCAATTTTCGGCTTTTGTAATTTTTTTTCTCTTCTACGGTGTTCAGCGTACGGAATAAATGATGTTATATTAGTTGTATTTAGATTGTGTACTTAATGGTGACGTGGCTGACACCAAAATATGGTGTAACTTTTATAATATTTTAGTCTTTTTTATTTGTAATGATGGTGAAATGGGGGTGAATTTGAACTGTTATAAAAATACTTTTTTTTTAATGGTTTTACATTTAGAAACTATTTATTTATATTTGAGGTACTTTAAACATTGGGTCCCTTAGGGCGGTCTTGTCAACCACTAGGAGTGCGATCGTTAAAATAACATGGCCTAATGCATTGATTGCATAGACAATGCATTAGGCTGTACCAAGATGGGCTGTTTCCCTAACCACGTTCCTTGCCTGGGCCGAAGTGGGGCAATTCAAAATCAATGCAGTGATGAAAGCCTTCGACAATGCATCCTCCCCTGCCATGTATCGCTCATCGGGTGACTCAGCGAACTCAACCCGCTTGATTGGTGCCGATCGAGTATTGAAGAAGCTGTGTGCTCACTCATTTTTCATTCATTAGATTACACCACAGCCATCTTTGCCGCCCCGTCTAAGGAGTTTAAACAAGGCGGCGGGCCAGCGCGGCCAACCCTCGTGCTTTACACTGCCGGTTGCAATTAGCCCTAACACCCGCGGCATGATAAGAACAAAAATCCGGGATCGAAAAGGCCGCTTACCACGCGGCGCATGACATACACTCACCGTCCACTTTTATTAGTACAGCCACCTGTCCAACTGACTCGTTGAACACTTAAATTCTAATCAGCCAATCCACATAGTCGGCAACTCATGTGCATTTAGCCCATGTAAGACGATGGTCAATACCAATCTCCATGCAGTGCAAACCTGAGCATCAGTAATGGCGAAGAAAGGTGATTTGAGTGCCCTTTGAACGGGCATGGTTGTTGGATTCCAGAAGGGCTGGATCAGAGGGGGGTATGGGGTGGTCGAGATCGCGATTGACTACAACTCCGAGACACTCTATATCAAAAACAAATCTCTCTATCACATCACACAATGTTTCAGACAGAGATCGCGAACACGTACAGCCGAATTATAAATTATATCTATATCTACAAGGTAGACGGGGGACACTCGCATATATATGCGGGAGATCTCTATCTCTGAGTGGAGGTATATCTCTCTAGTACATCCAGAGTACCACGATTCTTGGGAGAGCTGATAGAAGGCAACAGTGCCGCAAATACCTCCCCGTTACATCCAAGAATAGGCAGAAGAGCATCTCTGAAAGCACAGTACGGCGAACTTTTGAGGCAGATGTGCTACACAGTCAGAAGTACCCTCACCGGTGCCAACTGACATTTCAGCTAAGAACAGGAAGCTGAGCACCAAGCCCAAGCTCATCCGAAATTGGTCAGTAGAAGATGGAAAAACGTTGCCTGGGTCCTGATTGAGTCCTCCATTTTCTGCTGCGACATTCGATGGTAGGGTCAGAATTTGGCGTCAACAACATGAAAGCAGGATCCATCTGCTTGTATCAACGTTTCAGGCTGGTGTGTGGTGGTGTCATGGTTGTGGGTTAGATATTTTCCGTTGGCACATCTTTCTGGCCCCCTTGGTACCAATTGAGCATTGTTGCAACACCTTGTGGAATCTAAGCCAACGAAGAAATTTAGGGATTCTGAAGGCAAAAGGGGGGGCCAACCCCCTTTCTAGGGTGTACCTAAAGTGGGGGGTTTAGTGTACTTTTTTACTTTATAGGTCGGTAATGGGGTTTAAAGGGAAACGGGCCGCATGCAAAAATTCTGGGAACTCATTAAAAGGGGAGAGCAGCACTAGGGCCAGCTTTAACCCCTCATGCAACCTCCCGTTTTTTGGGGGGGGGTCCCCAAAATTTTTGGGGCCCCTCCCCCCATCCCCGGGGGAGTTGGGGAAATTTCCTTTCCCCCCGCCTGCAAAGGGGGCGGGGGTCCTTTAAATTAAACCCCGGCGCAAGAGTTGCGGTGGTTTCAATCTTGCCCGCGGGGGGCCCCCCTCCTACAGGCGGGTGCAGCGGGACGGCCGCTCACCCCCCCGGGCTTTGCTGGCGGGGGGGTGGAGGAGGGATCGCTTCCCCCCTCCCCCTCACCGTTTTGTACGGCCCCCGGGGTTTTGTGCGCCGAAAAACCCGGCCAAAAAGGCGCAGGGGGTGGACCCGCGGGCTTTTCTCTCACTCCCCCTGCCCGCTGAAAAGGGGTCGGTCGGGGGGCGGGGCCCCGTTTCAGGAGCCTGGTTAAAAGGGAATGGATTTTAATTTTTTAAAAATTTTTTTTAGCTTTAGGGGGCTCTACCGGCTAACAGAGGGGGGACTACCTGGCCCAAAAGGGGGGCAATACCTGGGGAACAGAGGGGGAAAACTACCTGGCAACAGAGGGGGGATACCTGGCAACAGAGGGGGGCATCTACCTGGCAACCCGAAGGGGGGACTAAACCCGGCAACAGAGGGGGGACTACCCGGGAACCAAAAGGGGACAAACAAACCCGGCAACAAGGGGGCATTACCAGGCAACAAAAGGGGAAAATCTACCTGGCCAACAGAGGGGGAACACCCGGGGTTAAAAGAAAGGGGGGACTACCTGGTAACATTGGGGCACTTACCTGGGAACAGAAGGGGGCCTACCCGGGAACAGAGGGGGCACTACCTGGCAACAAGGGGGGCACTAAAATGGCTTAAAAAATATGGGGGGGAAACCTGGCTAATCCCGATGGGGGGACTACCCGGCTAACAGAAAGGGGGGACAAACCGGCCCAAAAAATTTGGGGGCCTTCCGGCAAAAAAGGATGGGGGCACTACCTGGCAAAAAGATGGGGGAAATTCCTGGGGAACATGGGGACATTCTACTGGCAACAGAGGGGACCTCTACCTGGCAAACAGATTGGGTCAATTACCCTGGCAAACAGATGGGGGCACCTACCTGGCTGACAAGGGGGGCACCTACCTGGTGACAATGGGGGTCACCTACCTGGCTAACTAATGGGGGCAACCTACTGGCTAACAATGGGGGCACTACCTGGCTAACAATGGGGGGCACCTACTGGATATCAAGGGGGGGCATCTACCTGGCCTACAAATTTGGCTCTACCTGGCTACTGAAAGGGGGCATACTTGGCTACAAGGGGGGGAATCTACCGGCCTGTTAGGGGCACTACCTGGTTATGGGGGGTGGGGGCTTACTACTGGCTATATAGGGACATCTTCCTCGGCTTTCTTCCAAAGCCGTTATGCAGTTAGGTGGAAGTGGGTGTGGCTTTTTTGATAGGGGCGTGCATACAACAAGTATGGGCGTGTCCATGCAAATTTTTTGTTCGCGGCGCGCGTTAAGCGCGACGCCCATAATTTCTCCCGCTTTTTCTTTTCAATAAGTTGGCAAACTATATGGTTAAACAATGTGAAACTAATGTTCTTCACTCTACTTGTAGGAGCAAAAGAATTAGTTAAAAAGCTAATTGTTAGCATTTTTTGTTCTTGATTAAAAGTTCCTTAGGTCCTGAAAATTTCAGTAGTGGCAGAAATACCCCAGTATATATGATGCTGATGAGATGTATGAAATCTCACTTTACTTTAGCGTCAACTTATCCTCTATAATCTCATACAAATATAGTAGGTAACGAAATAATGATTTGCTCTATTGTTCTCTCCACAGAGATAGATAAGATTATACTACACCAGTACAGGAAAGGAAACGCGGTAATCTTTTTCTGTACGAGGAGGAGTTTTCTTCACGGCTTATCAAGTTCATGGCTACAATTTTTCACTTCTCAGCCTTATAACACATACCACAAGAAGGACCATCAAGGAATCATCTCAATACTGTGCTATCAGAGGCTCACAATGGGGAAAGAAAGAGAGTTTGTACATAAGGGAATCTTTAAAAACATTATATAAACAACCACTCATCTAAAAAAATCAAATTAATAGTGTTAGTGGGTACGGAAAATATTCAGACCCCTTTAAATTTTCACTCTCTTGTTTCATTGCAGGCATTTGGTAAGATCCAAAAAGATTCAATTTTGTTACATTAATGGGTGCCTCTCTGGAACCCCATTTTAAAAGAAAAAAAAACAGAAATGTAGATATTTTTGCAAATTTATTAAACCAGAAAAAATTGAAATTTCACATAAGTATTCAGACCCTTTGGTGTGACACTCATGTTTAACTTACATGCTGTCCTTTCCTTCTGATCGTCTGAGATGGTTCTACACTTCAACGAATTCCAGCTGTGTTTATTAAATAGCTTGGACTGGATTAGGAAAGGCTCCACCCATGTATATATAAGACCCACTGCTCACAGTGTATGTCAGAGGCTACATGAGAATCATGAGGTTCTAAGGAAATGGCTAAAGAGCCCTCAGAGACGGAATTGTGGAAAAGGCAATGATCTGGCCAAGGTTTCAAAAGAATTTCTGCAGGCACTCAAGGTTTCCTAAACCACAGTGGCCTCCATAATCCTTAAATGGAAGAAGTTTGGGATGATGACAACTCTTTCCTCGCACTGGTGCCTGCCCAAACTAAGCAATCGTGGGAGAAGACGAAGAGCCTTGGTGTGACAGGTAAGAAGAACCAGCAAGATCACTGTGGCTAAATTGCAGATATGCAGTATGGAGATGGGAGAAAGTTCCACAACTCAAACTATCACTGCACCTCCAGCAGTCGGGGCTTTACGGGCACTAGAGTGCACCGACGGAAGCCTCATCCATCAGTTCAAGACATATGAAAGGCCGCAATACAGTTAGCAAAAAAAACACATGAAGGATCCCAGACTATGAGGAATAAGATTCTCTGGTCTGATGAGTACAAAGATTGAAACTTTGTTGGTGTTAATTGTAAGCGGTATGTGCAGGGAAAAACCAGGGGCACTGCTCATCACCTGCCCAAATACAATCCCACAGTGAAACATGGTGGTGGCTGCATCATGTATGGGGGGTCGTTTTTCAGCTGCAGGAACTGGACGGGACTGGTGGCAATGAAGGAAGATGAATGCGGCCCCCAAGTACAGAAGATATCCTGGATGAAAACCTTTCCAGACGCTCTGGACTCAAAACTGGGCCGAAGGTTCATCTTCCAACAAGACAATGACCCTAAGCCAGGGCCGTCTTTCCCACTGGGCAGGGTAGGCGGTTGCCCGGGGGCCCAACAATCTCAGGGGGCCCTTCAGGGCAGCCGCCTACCCTGCCCACTGGCTTAACACTGCCCCGCGCGAGTTACGCCTCCTGCACCAATGTATCTCTAAGCCGACAGCCCGTAAACTTCCGGCCTATGAGATCCCGGGAGCCACGTCCCGGCGTAGGTGGCATGATGACGTCATGCCGCTACGCCGGAAACTAGCTCCCGGGAAGCCAGCTCCTCTGCAAGGACCACGGAGAGGTGAGTAGTGTTTATTTATTTTCTAAATCAGAGGAGCCAACTGGGACCCATAAACACTGGTGGCCATATATACACCGGGGCCATATACACTGGAGGCCCATATACACTGGGGACCCATATATACTGGGGGCCTATATATACTGGGGGGCCATATATACTGGGGCCATATACACTGTAGCTAATATACTGGGAGCCATATATACTAGGGCCATATATACTGTAGCTAATATATTGGGGGCAATATATACAGAGGCTAATATTCTGGGGGCCATATATACTGAGGTTATATATACTGTGGTCAATATACTGGGGGCCTTGTATACAAGGGCTAATATTCTGGGGGCCATATATACTGTGGATAATATACTGGGGGCCTTATATACAGGGGCTAATATTCTGGGGGCCATATATACTGTGGATAATATACTGGGGGCCTTAAATACAGGGGCTAATATTCTGGGGGCCATATATACTAGGGGCTAAATATACTGTGGGTCATATATACTGGTCGATAAATATACTGGGGGCCATATTACAGAGGGCTGTATACCTGCCTACAGGGGGCCATATATAGACAGGGGGCTAAATACACCAGGGGCGGTATTACAGGAGGCCGAGATACAGGGGTACATGTTACAGGGGTACATGTTATACCTACCTCCAAGGTGCATTTATACCTACAGGGGGCATATTTAACTACCTACCTATAGGGGATTGTGTACCTGCCTACAAGAGGGCATATATACCTACCTTCAGAAGGCTGTATAACTACCTACAGGGGGAATATATACCATACCTACCTACTGGGATCTATATAACTACTGGGGATCTATATATCTACCTACCTACTTAATGGTGGGAAACACTACTTAATGGGCGGGGGGGGGGGGGTCCTAATACCAGAGGGGTAGGAAATTGATAGGAAAGTGCTGATGAAGTGAGGATTCTAAGATGTTTGTGCAGGAAATTCTGCAGGGACGAGTTATAGCCGGGAGAAGTTGTCATGGAGGTCTGGACGGATGGAGAAGAAAAGGGAGAAAGAACGATTCAGAGTCTCCTGTTAGTCCCTGGATGCCAGGGGTTATTTCTCTTCTGTGTTGGATCAGTGCTGTAGTCACTGTCATGTGAGGTAAACCGAGCTGCTGTCTGATCACTGTGTGGTCTCTATATGGCGGTGTTGTAGGTTATACCTGAGCTGCTGTCTGACCTCTATGTGGTCTCTATATGGCGATGTTGTAGGTTTATACATGAGACTGGTTTCTGACTCTTTGTGGGTCTATATTATGGCGGTGTTGTAGGCTTATACCTGAGCTGAAGTCTGACCTCTATTGTGGTCCTCTATATGGCGGTGTTTGTAGGGTTATACCTGGAGCTGGAGTCTGACCTCTAGGTGGTCTCAATATTTTTTTTTTTTTTTTTTTTTTTTTTTTTTTTTTTATTTTTTTTTTTTTTTTTTTTTTTTTTTTTTTTTTTTTTGGCGGTGTTGTAGGTTATACCTGAGCTGGTGTCTGACTTCTATGGGGTCTCTATATGGCGGTGTTGTAGGTTATACCTGAGCTGATGTCTGACCTCTATATTCCCAAGAAGACTCATGGCTGCACTAGCTCAAAAGGGTGCTTCTACTCAATACTGAGCAAAAGGTCTGAATACTTAAGACCATTTGATATTTCAGTTTTTCTTGTTTAATAAATTTTCAAAAATATTTTTTTTTCTTTCAAGATGCGGTGCAGAGTGTAAATTAATCAGCAAAAAATATGACCTTTTTTTGATCTTATCAAATGACTGCAATGAAACAAAGAGTGAAAAATTTAAAGGGGTCTGAATATTTTCTGTACCCACTGTATATTCCTTGTCAATATGTTAAAATAAAAATTTTGATGGTAGTGCCCCTTTAAGTTGATTAGCTTATGACTATCCAACACATATGGCGTCCCATATGTTCAGCGCAAACGCCTTGTTTCCTCTTTGAAAATTCCACGCTTGCAAGGATGGAATTTCAACGAGAAAACGGCGTGATCAGATTTCTGCCTCCTATTACTTTAGTATTTCCCTGCATGTAAATACCTCAAAGAACTGACAGATACTCAAATAAAATCGGTGTTGTCTAAAGGACATGGCAGTCTATGAGATGTGTTGTACAGGCTTTTTGGACACTTGCTCAGGGGTGTATTAGGCGTGCGATATGGCCCAAAATAAACATCCAAAAACGCTGTGTCAACATACCCTAAGTGCTGCTGTAAGTATTGAACTGTTTCACGCTAATGTGTAGCAGCAGTGTGTACATAGCAATACTGAATGAGTTTATGCTGGGACTTTACTGGACCAATCTTATCCATCACTCACAGTATACACTGTGATGCTGGTATTTCTTTGGTAACTTTTATATATTTTTTATGTAGATAAAGTAACAGTTACTGTGTGGACAGAAATGATCCAATGGCCAAGTAGCAAGTTTGCATTTTATCTACAGGGTATAGGGTTGGGAGCATACTTGGCAGTAGGTGGATCTACTGGCTAAACATGGAATGATGCTGTGTTGACACTGATGTATGTGGTAAATGATCTGAATAATGTGTTTGTGCGTGAGATAACATTTGCTTAGGCTAGGTTCAGATCCGCGTTGGAGGTCCCTCTGTGAAAAACTGCAGAAAAAAAATACCGCAAAACGCAGTGCTATTTTCTGTCAAGATGACAGACGCCAAGATGAAAACGCGATCCATTGTCATTAATGGGTCTGTCCAACAGCATTGGTGTCTGTTATTTAATAGATCCAGCGCCGCCTCTGCCTTAATTATTACCTCTTAAAACCACATGCAGTGCAGATATAAAATATTGACACTACAAAGAGGCCAAGGACAATGAATGGCGGCTTTATGATTAGGGACATGACATGGACATCTTTACTCTTATGTCCTTTTTGCTGTTTGTGCTCACATTTATATGTCAGGTCTAAATCCATCCCAGTATGTGTGATGTGTTAAATGGTCTTGTACACAGGATTTCCTGAGCTCCTAGAGCCTGTGACGTAGCACACCTCCCTTCATCTCCCTTCTCACCCTCCCCCAGCTCGCTCTCTCCCACTCTCTTCCCCATCAGCTGCAGGAGCAGGTTAGTCGTGCCTTTTTATTGCTCATCTTTTCCCTGGTATCTTCTGCTGTGCTCTGCAGCCATGATTTCTCTAGAATTTCCCTTTTCGTAGGTGTATGTCCTTCTGCTTTTCTCCGCTTTGCCTTCTCATCTCTGTTCCTCCCTCCTCCTTCTCCTCCTATATCTGCATCTGTCTTTCTCTTTGTATTTCTCCAGTTCTCCCACCTTGCGCCTGTACATATAACCTCTGCACACAGTCTGCTTCATGTCTTTGGCAGGTTTTTAGCAATCCATCAAGCCAGTGATCAGAATGCTGGTTCTTCATGGATGTGTGGAGTCCCTTCTCTTTTTATTCAGCTCATCATCTTCCATTTTACCTGACTACGTTCATGCCTTACGTACCATTTGCTCTACTGCTTGAGCCCTCTCTGATCAGCCCTTCTTGGGTCCTTGTGTATTTGCTTAATCCATCATTTCAGATTTCCGTTTTGCTTCCTCACATCCTTCGTATCTACCATCTCTCTTCCTGCCTTTCCCTGTGTCATTCTTCCTCACAAACCACATCCCTGTGTATAGTACTCTATGTATGTTCCCGTGTATCCATGTCAGCAATCTGTCTGCCTTCTACAGTAAAATCTGCCTATTCCATTACATGGATTTACAGATTTAAAATCCTTGGCTTCAACCTAAATTTTAGCCCTCGTTTTATTTTGAGATGACATTTTTGATCAGTCATTCATACCTGAAAACACTGAGTATATATTGTGTGCTTTGCCTGCTGAACTCCACTTAATAGACAGGAGTATGAAACTGACCTTGGGTATAAATTACATAGGACCTGAAACTTTATCAATCACCGTCTTTGTCCATGTAGCCTTCCCTCTATCTGCATTGTTTCTTATGCACAGAGAGAAATATGTATACCTCGAGGGGAGGCCTAAATAACTATTCAGTTGTGAATAGAGCTTCAGAGTAGGCAGGTATAATGGTAGTCTCAGAATTCTGAGGTGTCATGTTGTAGGGTCCCAGAAATCTGACATTGGACTAGTATCTGAGGAAAGAACATACACATCGTTATTGGTTGAGCATCATGGATAAGCCTATCACGTCCAGTTATAGAATTTCTGGGTCTGATCTGACTTTTCTAGTGGATACAGTAGTAACATCTTAGGTGCGTTAACTACCTGGTTGCTAGATTTTTCCAGGCACAGTATCTATACAATATGTGCTATACAATGTCGTCTTTAAAGCAATAATTCTTTGTATTACCAAAGACGACATAAATCTGAATATTTTCCTTCTAACGCTGGCCGTGGCAGGCAAGGACACCCTGGGTACATTGTTGATATAGTTGGAGATATTCAACATATTTACACATTCCTATGATATTAACAGAATAAACATTGATACAATTGAAGGTAAAAGACTGTCAAGTACAAATTTAAAATTCAAAACGATTTATATAGAAGGATTCCTTTATTTAAATGTGTTGTCGCCTACACTTTTCAATGCAGTGGAAAAAAAGGTACCTAAAATCATGTTAAAGAACACTCCTTTGGCTATGAACATATTTGTGGTATACATCAGAAGCATAGCCTTATTTGTGATATTTTCAGCTCTACTGTTATGTGACTGTTACATGGTCTTCTCACCATTCTTAAAGGGGCTTTGCCCATTGATTTCTATAGGAGTTCTGAATATACCTAAGTGAGTGTGCTCGGGGATATTCAGAATTCCTATAGACACGAATGGGGCAAAGCTGCGCAAGTGCAGCCATCTTCCTGTTCTCTGAGCGAGCTATGATTTGGCCACCAAAGGAATTTTACAAAATGGCAAAAAACCTTTAAACTGTGTTTTTTAGAGGTAATTCTGCCAATTTACTAATAGCAATCAAGGATATAATATTGTTTATCAACTTTATACATACATACAAAAAGTAGTATTGGTAAATATATGTTGGGCACTTACATTTATCGCTGACTTACATTCATGAGCATACTTATAGCTGTAGCAGCCATCGCAGCTAATATGAGGCCCAGTTAGCTATAAGAGCAATGTACTTTGTTACGGAATAACAGATAGTTTTCTGCGTCCTAAATTGTTTAAAAGCATAGTTATCCTAGTGTATGTAAACTTTTGACTTTGCAGAAAGTAATAAAAACGCCTTAAAAATTCTCTCTCATTATTCTGAAATTTGGCAAATATAAATAATTTTGGTTTCTAATTGACCTAAAACAGGTTTATTCTGATTTCATATCAGATAGTGAGAAAAACATGCATATGTCTTTTTATAAAGTGTATGTAAACTTCTGGTTTCAACTGTATGTTGCAATGATCTATCTTGCACTTGAAAATGGGTTTTTATTCCGCGATGAGCTGAGAACAGCCCTCCCCCCTCCCATTGAGTTGTTCATATTCCGTTCATAAACCGGACGGAAGAATGAACATGTTCAATGTTTTGCCGCCAAACCGCCGGGCGGAAAACCCGTGCAGTGGGGACTGCTGCACGAGTTTTCCATAGAGCACAATTGTGCTAATTTTCGGCCGGTTTTTCAGGCGGTCAGAAAAAACGCAAACCGGCTGAAAAACCAGCCGAAAACCCGTGCAGTGGGGACATGCCCTAAAAGTATAGCATGTTTGTACCAGGCATTCAAAGTCTCCAGGCTGATGAACTGTTTTTTTTTAAAGCAGATTCCACATCAAAATCTGTGTGAAAACCCTTTGAGATCGTTATCCCATTGTTTTCAATGGGAATGTGTGCCTTAGTTCACACTATTAAGTGCAGCATGGATATTTTCTTCTGCAGTTGAGTCTAAAATAATGTCAAAAACTGCCAGTACAAAGTGAAAGTCTGCTCAGGGTATCGTCTCGGATTTCTGCTATGGCTCCCAGACTGGAATTTTTTGGTTA
The DNA here is from genome assembly GCA_025379985.1 of Phyllomedusa bahiana. NCBI lineage: Eukaryota > Metazoa > Chordata > Amphibia > Anura > Hylidae > Phyllomedusa > Phyllomedusa bahiana. The sequence continues at coordinate 45,743 of JAODAL010016137.1, forward strand.
AAAGATCTGTAATGTGAAAACACCCTTACTGTGTCAGTGAAGACTTGTATGCTTATACTTATCTATGTCTATTAACCTCACTGTTTATAGTTAGCCCACTGTGTTACAGATATGGATGTGCATATAAGCACATTCCTGCCGCAAGACTCACCTCCGGTGGAATTTTTAACAGAATACAGTGGACCCTCAACATACAATATGAATTGGTTCTGGGACATTGTATGTTGAAACCATAACTGTTTGGAAAATTGGTTCTGAATCCTAACAATGTTACCAGCATTATGCAGAATGAAGATTAGAGCAAAGTATGCAGATAACTAATGCAGATAAAGCAAGTCCATACATATAACAGTCAGAAAGTGCTGCTGAAGGCTAGAAATCACTTTCTCTAATAAGAATAGTAGCTTCTTTGGGTCATGAACTTTATATACAATGTACCAGAAAAAGAGTAAATGGGGCCTTCACCTGGTGTCCAAAGAAGCCGCTCATCTTGGCAAATGTAAAGAGCAGTACATGACATGTAGTACTGCACTATACTGTAGAGAGGCTCTACTAGAGCACCAATCACTGCATGCACTGCACTAATACAGATTATTTTTTAGTAAAATGTTCATCATAATTAGCTGGATCAGTGTTCAGGATATTGTATCTTGAAACCAGACTCAACATACAGTGTCCCAGTAAAGACCGTTGTATGTTGAAAAGATTGTATCCTGAGGCCATTGTAACTTGAGGGAACACTGTAATGTGAAAAGAAATCAAGCACATAAACAGGGGCATAACTTGCATGTATAGGGCCCTAAAGCAAAATGAAATAGGCTTGCAGCTATGACGACTCACTCACACTGGGACGGCGTCTTGGCCCGTTTTGGGGATTCCCGCTTGGCTTTTGGATCAACGTCCTTGGTAGAACGGTATTGGCAGACAGATCTTCTGACACAGGGGAACGTTTCAGACTGGCCTTGGCCAGCTTTATTGAGGCACACAGTGTACAGGAAAAACAAAACACATAAAAATAAATCCTTGGCCGTCTGGCCCCTAACTCTCTGTCCAGAGGTCTGTGCCATCACACAGCACCTCAAAACTACAGTGTCCACACTGTGTACTAGGCTTCTCCTATAGCCTCTGGGGGGGCCAGAGCGCTCTTCCCGGCTCTGCTGCTCCAAATTTCAAGGTAGCAACCATGCCCCGCGATCACCTGGAGTAGGAGGCCTTTATTAGGTCTCCAGAGAACTATCCAATATCTGGGCTGGAACCCAGGGACCTGGAATTCGGGGACAGCCACTCACCTGACACTATAGCTGGCCCGAAAGAGCCACCCCATACATAGCTGCCTTGCAGCTATTCTAGCCGCTACTGTAAGTGTCAGTAAAATGTCACTACTGACACAATATAGGTGGCTTTTCCCCACCGAGCCCAGGACCTCAGTGGCGCATCTGCAGAAGGTCTCTGGCTGTACACCCTCTAGTGGCAGGATCATGCGACTACCAGTGGTCGCTCTGCCACACATCTTATGACAGGAAACTAAAACGGCAATGTAAGTAGTTTTAATTAATGCTATGTATAATATAAAAGCTACGTAGATATTTCAGGGAACCTGTGCTAATTGCAGAAAACTACCAAATTGTTATTCCCTACAAAAAGGTACAATGCTTTTGCATGCGTTGTCCATTCCCACTTTTTCTGCTTTATTATTAGCATAGTCCCATTAACAAAAATATATATTATTTTAGCCTATATCTAGACAAATTGCTGAAAACGTAAGACTAAAACTTAACCTTTAATTTTACAGCTATTAAAAGTTATGGTAATATATGTAGTCAATATGTAGTCATAAAATCCAACAAGAGCCTCATCAGCAGAATAAATATTCAATACCGCAGAAAATAGACAGAATCAAAAAAGTAGAAATAGGTGCAAGAAGGAAATATATCACTCACATGTCCCGGTATGTGGCTTGTATGTCCAGGAGTAATCTTAATTGCTATGTAGGCTGGATATTGTCCAGAAGTAAATGTCAGGAAAAAATCTTGCAATTGTTCCTCTGGAACAAACTCTATCCAGAGGGACATAGTCGTATAGAGGGGTATAAATAAGACCTTACTACAAATCCTATCTAGCCGGCGGATGTACAATTAAAGGTTATTATTAGCATATTAGTGCCCTTATAAAATAAAAAAAAATTCGACTCCCCTCATCTGGGATCCAGAACTGCACTGGCCACCTCACTTTCCAGCGGGGTTCTGTTCACTTCTTTCTTCTACTGAATGGGAACATCACCACTGCAGCCGCTGATTGGCTGCACAATTACTTGCCTCTGCTTCCATCACTGTTCACTGCAGCCAATCAGCGACTGCAGCGGTGACGTCAGAGTTTGAAAGAAAAAGAACATAAACAGAAGACCGGTGAAGCGAGGGCAGAGCACTGGAATGGAGGAGAGTATATTTTTTTTATTTGGGCACCAGGAGCTTAGTATTTCCTTTTTATAGGAACTGGACAAGCCCTTAGGGTGTGTTTACATGGTAAAGACACTTTTCCGACCTGTATTTTGTCTTTTTTTGGCACGCCGGGGGTGGCTTTCGGCCGTCCCCCTTCACACCCACATGTTCATGTTCCGCCTGAAAACCGGGCAGAAGAATGAACATATTCTAAGTTTTTCAGAACACCGGTGGTGTAAAAAACTGTCCGGCGGAAAATCCGTGCAGTAGGGACTGCTGCACAGATTTTCAATTGAAGTCTATGGGAAGCATTGCTTGTCGGTTTTCAGACAATTTGTAAAACCACAAACCTGAAATCGGAAAAAACGACAAATAACCTGTGCGGTCGGAACAAGCCCTTAGGGGGGCCCCCCCTCGAACGTTTTTATGGCTGCTACAGCTATAGGTAGTACATGCATATAAGCCATGCTGTAAAGTATTGATTCAATTTATTTTACACATATTATGTGACAATCTGAATTCAGGGAACATTGGAATTTTGTCTTATTAATGTGTCTTATTTCTCTGCTTAGGCACGTTCAACCTTTTCCCATCTGTTCAGTAAAATGAGGAATGTGGAAAAAAGGAACAGTTAACAGCAGTCTGCTGGCAAGATCAAAGCAAGCCAGGGCAATCCTGGGTCGGTGAAGGGGTGTAATCAGCATTTCAGCTCATCATCCTGTCAGACAGTAAAAGGAGCCTCCGGGCTCTCCTTCAAGAAGTCCTCAAAGTATTTTGTATTTATTTCCACAGCTTTCTTGCCTCATTTTGATACAAGTCTTGTGACGTGATTTCATTAAAAAAATCTCAGATTTTTCTTACTGTGGCTACAAGAAAGGATATACAGGATGAATGAGGAATGTGGTCTTCTAGGACGGGACCTTTCTAAGGTGACAGATGAAGAAATGCTATCTCATAGCAAAGAGGAACTTGTTCGGAAGCTCAGAGAAGAGGAAGCAGAGAAAATGGCAGCCCTTATTCAAAGAGGTCGTCTCATTAAGGAGGTCAATCGCCAGCTACAAGGCCATTTAACTGAGATTCGCGAGTTAAAACAAGTCAATCATCGTCTTCAGGAGGAGAACAGAGAGCTGAAGGACCTTTGCTGCTTCTTGGATGATGATAGATTAAAAAGCAAGAAGCTGGCTAGTGAATGGCAACTCTTTGGTTACCATGCAGCCAAAGTGCTACGGGAAGACTTGGGTGGGTATCTAAAAAAACTTTCGGAGCTGGAGAGACGTCAGGATGAGCTTGTGCGGGAAAACTCATGCCTTTCTGAAGTGTTTCTGGCTCTTGAGGAAGACGGGGCTTCCATAAGGCATCATGCCAGCCCTGTGGCTTCATCAGAGCTAAGCCTTTTACCATGTGGACCACGAGACTTGGGAGACGGGAGCTCCAGTACAGGGAGTGTAGGGAGCCCAGATCAACTCCATGTTGTTTGTTCACCTGATGACTGAAAATGGGCACCCAATTTAAATTTGTGAATGTATATGGCTATGAATGACAAGACTATTGGCCTTTAAAATAGGACTCTTGGGACAACTAAGCTACTGAGGGGGGATTTGTGCTACATAGCCTGGTCTTTTTTTCCTATCTACTTCACTTTCTGTATATATTGGTAACACATAAACTCGGAAGCCATTTCCTCTCTGTAAATATAAGAAAGAAGACGGCACACTAATCGCTGTATCCATACAGAGCCAATGGAGCTTACTAGATTGTTCCTAGCCTTTAGCTGCTGTATATGTACAGACCAGCGACTGCTTCGTTGGTGCTCCCAGTCATGGACCTCTTTATATATACAGGTGTGAGAGGGTTCGTTAGTTCTCATAGACCTGTACACAAACATCTCTGATCACTGTATATAAAGAAATAGAAATAGGCAGATGACATGTCCCATCAGCAATTATAACAGAAGCGGGGAGATTTGATCTCTGCTGGCCAGTATACACACACGAGAGGGAGCTGGAAGTCATGGTTCTCTATATATACAGATGAGACGCACTGATCAATGTGTATATGTATACAGGAGAGGGGGGAGGGCACAGTCACTTATCTCTGTGTGTATACAAGTTAGATGGTTAAATGAGATTTCCACTGTTGTTTTATTGTCTCGATGGTATCCTGATGCATTTTAAAAATGTGTGTATAGAGTTTCTGTCATTATTGCCATAGTTCACATGTAAAATACAAGTTCTATGTAGATTCCGCTGGTTATCAGTTTAGCAGTCCAGACCACCCCATGTACTATACCAATTCAAATTCCTGCTCTCTCTATTAGTTAAGACATGATGCTTCTGCATCTGGTCCAGGTTGAACCTCCTCTGGCAACCAGGGAAACATGATATATTAACCAAAGAATAAAATGATGTTGGAGATCTTATTTCACAGTTTTTCTATATATACAGCTGAGAGACAGGGTATCTTCTCTCCTAATCCCCTTCAGAGTATGCAGAATTCATGTACAGTCTGCCATAGTCATACCATGTGAAATAGATACATTTCCTGATCCATGTTGGATATTTACCCCGGGAGGTTTATAGCATGAAGAGAAAGCTGGTGACTGCTTGGGATTTGTATTAATACAGTTGTACTGTAAAAAAAAAAAAAAAAAAATTGCAGGAAAGAAAATTATTTCACATTTAAAATGTTGTCAAATAAATAAAAGTGCTTGGATAGTGCTGGACGTTAAGAATTTATATTTGAATAGCTTCTCTACCTTTATTTTTTAGAAAAAGCTTATTAATAACCAGGTTTCTCTCCTCTCTGCAAGCAGTGACAATCCAGTGTTGAATCGTCTTAAGAGAGCCTTTAGCTGTCCTGACATGTACATATCAGTAAATACCTGTATTCCCCCATGAGAAATGGGGAAAGTCATTCCTCTGTTATTTCTGCTGGAAATGTATAAAAAAAATTGACAGCTGGGCATTTCCAGTCCCCTTGTCAATAAGGTCCCTAAGCGACTCTTAATGTGGTATTTTGTCCTCCATCTCAGGTTTCTGTTGGGACAGAACAGGCTCAGACTGACCCACAGGTCAATAGGGCAATTCTCTAGTGGATCCTAGGGCTTGGTGTGCCCCTAGGTATTGTGGACCCTGGGCATGACTGTATTTAGGCTACTTTTCAGGGAAAAGTCAGAGAAATAGAGGTAGAAGGAAAGAGACTGAGTGCAACAGTCATGTACTGTATGTGTAGTCATGTACAGTAGCTGTATGATGGGCCCCAAGAATCCACTCCGCCGGAGAGCCCCCAGAATCCACTCCGCCGGAGGGCCCCCAGAATCCACTCCGCCGGAGGGCCTCCAGAATCCACTCCACTGGAGGGCCCCCAGAATCCACTCCGCCGGAGGGCCCCCAGAATCCACTCCGCCGGAGGGTCCCCAGAATCCACTCCGCCGGAGGGCCTCCAGAATCCACTCCACTGGAGGGCCCCCAGAATCCATTCCGCCGGAGGGCCCCCAGAATCCACTCCACCGGTGGACCCCCAGAATCTACTCCGCTGGTGGGTCCAGGACTTCCCAGTCCGGCACTGGGACAACGGGTCAAACTCACACCCGTGGGCCATATCTGGTTGGCAGTGCAATTATATTTCGCCCATAAGTAACAGATAGGCAGTGTAATACAGAGAAGAGATGGAAGTCAGGAGTGGTCATTACACTGCTCTTACTTAGCTTCTCACCCCTGCATAGAGCAGAGAAGGGGCCACTTAGCAGGAGAAACAACTCAGACAGCAAGACAACTGATAAGGGGAGCTCACAAGGTTGGTCCATGACTTTGTCCAGGTTTTTAATTTTGGCCCACTGTGTTTTTGAGTTTGACACTCCTGTGATAAGATATCATGAAAAAAAAAAGGGTACACCGTTACTGTAACTAATTGGTGCAGATTATTCCGAACAGATTTTATCATGTGAGTCTGCTGCAGAAAATGCGCAGGTGACCCAACTTGTCTGAACACACCCTAGACGTCCTCTTTAAAGGGACACTACCATCAATTTTTTTTTTCACATACTGACAAGCAATATGCAACTATTATATGGATTTTTTTTTTATTGAGTGGTTGTTTTTTATATATAAGTTCCTCTATGTACATTATGCTCTCTAACTTTCTTTCTGTGAACCCGGATAGCATAGCAGTAAAAGGACTGTTTGATGGTCCTTCTTTCAGACCAGCTATGTACTAACAGCAGCAATTCATAACAGTGAAGAAACCCCCTCCCCAGTGCAGTCAAAGATTACCCTGTTTTCCTATCATGTATTGCTGGTCATTACCTAGTGACCTAATGGTCTAGTCTATTCCTATATATCCCTGTTTACAGAGCAATAGATTGATCATTAGGTTATTACCTACTATTTGTAATGAGACTATATAGAGATTAGCAGCTGCTGAAGTAAATCGATTAGTCTGCTCTGCCATTCAAAAGATTTATCTTGCACCTGGAGAAGGACAATATTTTATATGTAATTTTTTGTTTCATAATTTTTTTCTTTTAAAAAAATGATAAAAACAAAAAAAACAAGGAATATTGATTTTAACAAAAATACTTGTTTCTGATGGAAGTATCCTTTTAATAAAATTTGATGTTTTCTGCTTTTAAGTAGCATTATCAGGCAGCAGAGGCGTAACTTGGAGCTCCTGGACCCTGGTGCAAAAAGTGAAATAGGGGCCCCCCAACTACCATGTGCCATTTACAGTACTGGGGTCATCTTATGGCACCAAAGAGCTTTTGGGCCCCTTCAGGCTATAGGGCCCGGTAGCGACTGCTACCTCTGCACCCCCTGTCGCTACGCCCCTGTAAAGTAGACATCCTTAGCTACGAGACCATCTTAGATTATTAAAGCCTGACTTGACACCGAGTTGAATTTGAGATTTAAGAGTGCTCAATATCACGCTGTTCCCTCTTCTTGTAATACTAATCACATTTTTCTAAAGATGGGAAAATGGTTGTATAATTAGTTAATGGAGCAATGATCTTCTTTGTATACATTCATTTTAATCTATCACTGATGTGCACATAAAACATATGTACGCTCACATACATTTGTGATTCAAATACCTTCACCTGTTTCGCTTGATCAAATAAATCTACATTTGGGGATTTATATGTTGTAGTTTTAGAGTAAATGCAATAATCCACCCAAAGACTTACAATATGTAGCTTTTATTCCATATGGTTTAATAATGGGAGGTTATACAGTATGTTGTTTGTCTCTGTTGGAAATGATGTAATGGACTGATGACATTTTTTTCTTGTTGCAGTAGGCTTTATAAGGGTTTGTATAAGCTCTACCTTCTAGTATTCATATGTATCACTCATAATGTTACACCCATTTCCTCTCCCATTGTTTCAAACAATGTCTTCAGCCCTATTAATAGCAAAGCAGGAAATGCTAAGACCCCAGGCTGGCTGATTTGGTTATAGTGGTATATGAGTTGCTTTTTCCTTTTTTTTATTTTTTTATTATATTGCATGTGTTTGGGTGTTAAAAACAATCTATATATTTCTCGTGGTGTGTGTGAACTGATCATGTGAAAACTGTTCTAGAAATGCATGGCTTTTCAATACTTGCTTGAAGCTGGATGGCAGATTATTGCAGCAAAAGAAGTTGTCCCATCAGCACAATCTCTTTTCTAAATGCAAACCTACTGTAACGATCAGCTGATCACCAGTGGTTTACCAGGCGGAAACTTTCCCGATCAGCTGATTTAAGGCTAGGTCCACACAACAAAGTGAAAAAGCCGTCCAAAATCCAACGGCATTTTCACTTTGCTGGGATGCGGGATTCCCGGCGGCCCAGTACATTAGAGCTGTGGGAATCTGACTTTATGCCCACGGAGTATAGAGCATGTTTTATATTCCACCGGCCGTTTTTCATTTTTGGTCTCCCTCAGTAAAAAATCTGTGCTGTGTAGACTACAGCACAGATTTTCTATCGAGGGCTACACAGCGCAGGTAACGGTCGGTTTTTCAGCGGATTCAAAATACTGAATCCGCTGAAAAAAACAACCAAAATCCTGTGCTGTGTAGACATTGCCCAACAAGGGGGAACGGCAGTAGTCTGCAACGCTGCAGAAGAAATGAAATATTAGATCATGTCCGTTTAAATTAAATAATGATTTAAAGGGGTTGTCTCACTACACCAATTCATTTTGCCTGTTTTCTTGGTTTCATTTTGAATTCAGGGGCGTGTTTACTGGCTTCCACTAGGCTGTAGTAGAAGCCAGGTCTGTAGCTATAGCAACCAGTGCTGGTAGCCTATCAAAAGAGATTGAATAGGTCTGTAGCTATAGCGACCTGAGGAGCTGATGCAGCCCATACAAGAGGGAATAACTAGGGATAGGTAGGACACTGTTAATGGACACATATTGCAAAATAACTTGTTTTTGCAAGATCTTTAACATAAAAAGCAATCCTTGTAGCGAGACAACCCCTTTAAGTCCTCCAGAGCAATAGTCTCTCTTTCTTAGGGCCTTTCACTATGGCTGATCAGGTACTCTGTTTTCAATGACATCCATACCACTCTGATTGAACATAGTGGGCAGATATTTTTAAAACCGTCTCATACATGTAAACTGGTGTAAACATAGACTAAACAGTTAAAGAATGCAACAATTTGATCCTTAATTCATGCAGTTTGATCAATTTAGCACATCTTTATAGCTTTATATAGTTATTGGCACAGTTTGGCACACACATTTTATGTACAATGTGGCATCTACAGCTGGGCCACCGTCTTTCTCACCTTTATACCACACCCCTTGTTGAATAAGCCATGAAAGTGTCTAAAAGACATAAAAGATGTGGCACAAGGCAATAATAAATCTATTTAAATGAGTTGTTAAATTAAAGAATCATTCCATGTTTTTTTCCTCTTAGTTGATTGGAAATTGCTTTTAGGTACAATGTAGAGCCAATAACTTTGCTTATCTGCAGTTACATACAGAATTTGTGGCTGATGCAACAATCTCTGTTAGGCCTCGTTCACACAGAGGTTTTGGCCGCGGGTTTTGCCGCAGTTCCCGCGTGCAAAACCTCATCCGACCCTCGCCGCAAACTCGTGTCTCCCGGCGGTGGGCGTGGTCTCGGCGCTGGTGGGGCGTGGCTTGGGGCGCGGCTTGCCGAGTGGGTTTGCCCCCATGCAAATGAATAGGCTGGGGGCAAACCGCGCCGCGAGCCGCAGCCCAGCCGCGCACCACCCACGGCGACACCCGCGGCAACGTCCGCGGCAACACCGCGCGGCCGCCGCGCTGAGAACTCCCTGTCAAGAATTGACAGGAGAGTTCCCAAACACGCGCGGCCAAACCCGCGGCGTGTGAATATTAACGCGGTTTCCCATAGGAAACCATGTCAATAAACTGAGCGCGATTTGGGCACGGTTTTGGCCACATAACCGCGTCGGAACCCGCGGCCAAAACCGCGCCCCAATCCGCCGTGTGAACATGCCCTTAGGTCTCATGACCTGCACTCTGGCTGAAAGAAAATGTACTTTTGATGCTGATACAAAGGGCCACATGTATGAAAACTGTCTAGGTCTAAAACTCACTTTGTTGCCCATATAAACGAATCAGAGCGCTCCTCTCATTTCATTTAGTGCTCTGGAAAAATGAGGGGGGTGCTCTGATTGATTGCTATGGGCAACAAAGAGAGTTTTAGACCTTGACAGTTTTCATACATGTGGCCCTTATGGCCGGTTCACACGGCTTATTCAAGCCGTAATTGTGGGATGGATTTCGCCCGCCGGCCCCATAGACTTTCATTATCCAGGGCGCGTATCCCGCCGGGAGACGGAATCTATAGTTCTCTATGAGAACTGTGGATTACCGTAATGGCTGGGACGGATTCCAGCCATATTGCAGCGCAGTACGGCGTGCAATACGGCTGCAATCCGTGCCCAAAATAAGCTGTGTGAACGGCCCCTTAGTCTCTTAACCTTCCTATCAGAATGCATACAAAGATTCACTTGTGGGTCACACAATCATGCTGTGTTTCAGCAATTCAGAGTGCAGGTTACATGACTCAGGGGCAGCAATGAGAAATTCTGTATTCAGCTGCAGGAAAGCAATATTACTGGCATTACTGTGTACCTAGAAGCAATTTCTAATGAACTGAAGGAAGCAAATTGTGGAGTGGTCCTTTAAATATTAGTACTTTTTTTAGGCAGCAATTCCCTAATCTATATGAGAATGTAAATACAATAATCTTTAAAAAACAACTTCATTATTTTCAAATCCCTTTCTGCTTTCCTATAAGCTCACCAACAAGATAAAAGCGAATTCACCAAGTAACTATAATCCGCGTGTCCACAGCCTGCTGTAAATAGCGGACTGTGGTTTGTGCTGGGAGTTCTAGGGGTATGTCTACACAGCAGTATTTTTCAGTCAGATTTTGACATCCGACTGTAAAACCATCCCCATAGACCTCAATAGAAAATCCGAGCGGCAGTCTACACAATTCGGATTTTCTGAGGTTTTCAAAACCGCTGTTTTTTCAAAAAACTTGGAACATGTATAATAATCTGCTGTATTTCACTATTATTATTATACTATTCAATGGGAATTGAAAGGATGAGGTCTGAAAACTGTTGCGAAATACCAAGCAAAAATATGGGCACAAAACCATAAACAGAGTGTAAAATACTGGTTGGATTCTAATTCAGAATGCGACCAGTATTTGCACATTGCCGTCTGGACAAAGTCTAAGGGCTTGTCCCCACGGCACAGGTTTTCACCCTGTTTTACAGACGGTTTTCGGTTTTGAAAACCGTCTGCAAACCGTGTGACAACTTTTAACATTGACCTTAATGGAAAATCCTTGCAGCAGTCCCCACTGCACGGATTTTACGCTGGACTGTTTTTTAGACCAGCGGCGGTCCGAAAAACATAGAACATGTTCATTCTATTGCCCGGTTTCCTGGCGGAAGAGAGAGGGCTTTTGGGAGAGAGGGCTTGTCTATGGGAAGAGAGAGGGCTTTTCTCCACTAATCGTGGAGAAAGCCGTCCCCCTGCGGCCGTGTGCACGGGCCGAAAACAGGACAAACCGACCGGTATTTGCTCTTTGCCGTGGGGATGAGCCCTAAAGCTGTAGTTACATGTGCTGGTTCTGTGGTTATTTGTTATAAATCTTTTTAATGACAATAAAATATATCAGGTAATTCAAAAGATGAATTTATGGCGCATCTGCAATGGAATGGCATATTTGATTACATCACTAACCATATTCTGTTTATCTCAGACCTCTCTTTTTTAAGGAGTGTAACTATTAAAGCCCAACTTACACAAATAACCACCACAACAATATTGTGCCAAAAAGTTGTGACACTAGCCATTCTTTGTTTGGATGATCCCAGCCCATTGTAGTACCTCACACAATGGGCTGGGCTAACCACCGACTGAGAGCCAGCAGTGCCTGTGCACGTCTGCTGGCTTACTGGGAGCATTCACTGATCCCTTGTAGCCAACCTTTGTGGTTGCCCACACCTGCACAGCTTGCATCCTCCTACAGAAAGCAACCCCGCCACTCAGCTTGTGGTTAAACTGTTAGGGTCCATGTGTGTAAAGTGTTGCAATCCTTACAACATAAGAAAACTTATAAGGTGCAGGTGCGTATGTCTTACTTTACTCTATAGTGTAGATATTCTAAAAGGCTTATGGGAAGAGAGCGGAACTCTACAGCACTATCTATTGGATGTAGCAATCCTCAGGTCATGTAACTCACTGAGCCTTGCAATGTGAAAATAATTCCATGCCAGTCCTACTAATCTGCATACAGCTGTTTTGAGGTGTTGCTCCTCATCAGTGCAGAGTAGAGCTTACTGGCTGACTAGGTGAGAGGCATTGAATGTGGCTCAAAAGGGGTAATGTATCTCCTTAGGGAGAAGCACCTTGTTGTTGTGTGGAGACTTAACGCCTTTATGCTTAACTGCCTTTGCTAGGATGTGACCAAGCGAGAGCACAGTGTCAAACCAGCGTGCACTATGGAAAAGTAAAATGTACCTGGTCAGGAAGGGGGGAGTAAACGGCCCAGTCAGGAACTGGTTAAAAGAGCAGTTCCTAGACCAAACCAATTCTGAAATAACAACATTGCCGTCTGCAAGGCCTTACCTTTTTTTATAGAGGCTGGTGGGGCAAACGTGGATGTTACATAACTAGTGGATTCACTAGACCACCACAAGCAGTGAAATAAGCCACGTCAGGGAGCAGACAGAGTTTGTAAGCCACCGGATTGAGGCATTGGATGACCTCAAATGGTCCCAGGAAACAAGGTCCAAGCTTGAGGCTGAGGATCTTAAGATAGACATATCTTGCTGAGATCCAGGATTTATCCCCAGTATTGAATATCAGAGGAGGTCTTCATTTATTGTCCACCTGGGACTTAGCACGCAAGAAGACTCGTTGTAAAGACTGTCGGGTCTCTTGCCAGATTGAAGTGGTGTTACGGATTTGGGCATTCACAGTAGGGACTTCAGATGAGGCAGACAGAGGAAGGGGATGACGACATGCTGTTCACCATAAACAATGTAGAACAGAGATACTTCAGCAGAGTTATAATCCAGATGATTGTAGAAAAACTCTGCTCAGAGAAGTAAATCGTCTTGACGGGCAGAGACAAAATTATGCAAATAATTCCGTAAGACCTGATTCACTGTTTCAGTTTGCCTATTAGTTTGAAGATAAGCGGAGGAAAAATCCAACTTGACTTGTAGACGATAAGAAAGGGCACCCCAGAACTTAGACACTAACTGGAGCCTTCAGTCCGAGACAATATGCAGAGGAAGTACAAAATCTATGTAGGAAGATGTAAGAGGCAAATTGGGAAGCTGAGGGTTGGCCAGCCAGGGGCACAAAGTAGCACATCTTAAAGAAGTGGTCAGTAACCACCCAATCAACTGTATTAAAAGAGGAGGATGGCAAGTCTGTAACGAAGTCCATAGTGATATAGGTCCATGGTAATTCCTCACGAGCAAGGATTGTAACAGGCCAGCTGGTTTAAGACGGTGATGAGATGTAAGCAAAAGAGATTTTCAGATCCCGGGATGACCAGCCAGCATAGAACAATGTTCTCACTTTAAGATTCTTTTTGTTAAAGCAGGGTGTACAAAGGTTTTTCCCAGCGGAATATGTTGGAGGTCAATGAAAACTGAAACAATCAGGTGTTCAGGAGGGATGATATGTTGAGGAGCAAAATCAAGACCCACAGTATCAGAAGCACACGAGAGAGCATCTGCCTTGATATTCTTGACCACTGGTCTGAAATGCAACAAGAAGTCAAAACAAGAGAAGAGTGACCATCTAGCTTGCCGTCTGAAGATATAGGAGGATCTAACGGTTGGTATATATGTTAACCAGGTGATAAGCCTCTTTTAGCAGATGGTGCCATTCTTCCAAGGCCAACTTAATGGCCAGTAAATCGCGATCCCCGATAGTGTAATTTTTTTCAGCAGGAGAGAAGGTCTTAGAGAAAAAAAATCACACTTGGTGGTTTTGCCCTTAGGTGTTTTGTGTGAGGACCTCTCTGGCTCCTGCAGATGAAGCGGCTGTCACGAGTGGTGCCGCAGCCCGCATGTCGGGCTACGGACGCACTTGTAGCCTTGTTGGCTCCCTTGCACCCGGAGTGAGTGGCGCCGTGGTCCACATATCTGGCTTCTGCTTCCTCGCGGCCGCCTGCCGGTGCATGCGTCCCCACTCCTTAGGGCGTGCGCATGCCGGCTCCCTTAGATTTAAAGGGCCAGCACGCCGGTAATTGGTTGATTGCCGGCCGCCGACTCAATATAATGGCTCCATCTCCGGCATCCTTCTGCCGAATCCATAGTGCCTTTATCTATGCGAGGAAGCCTTCTTGAAGTCCGGTTTGCCTTTCCGTGTACCAGTCCCATTCGCTCACGTTCTTCGACCACGAATCTTTGCTGCCTGCCCTGACCTTCTAGCCTGTCCCCGACTACGAGATTGTCTACCGATTCTGTACTGTGTTACACCTTGGCTGCCTCCACAAGCAAGTCACATTAGGGGTAGCGACCTGGTGGAATCCCGGCGCGGCAAGTCCATCCTGCCTTGCGGCGGGCTCTGGTAAATACCGGTACTCACTTAGATTCCGCTCCTTGGTGTGGCCTATACCATCGCTTGCAGTGGTCCAGTGGATCCACTACTCCAGGTCGTTACAGCGGAGTTGTCAGAGATGATGTACCCAAGGAAGAGTAGGCTGGACTGTTCAAAGACGCACTTTTCAAGTTTGGCGTAGAGGTGATTGCTAAATAAGCGTCCTAGAACCTGGTGTTTTTTATTAGAATTTCGTATATGGCAGAATAAACAGGTTAAACGGTAACAGAAAAGAAAAAGTCACACAACAGCTAAATAACAAAAACATACCAAGTATGCCATGTACATTCTCGGAGAAAGACTTTACAATGCAAAAAAAAAAATGCAATCATTAAGTAGTTGACACCAACCATCTAAAATAGTGTTGAATGGGCTAGGTGCATTCTAGTCCCTACGAGGGAGGGGGTTAGGAGAATCTGAGTCTAATCAGATAAGAAAAAACTTTGAGACTCTCGGTTTACATATTTTGATCAAAAGATGTTTAAGCTGCCCACGACTTTCAACGTGATCTCAAAATCGGGCAGTCCTATGCTATCTTTACCTCTCAATCGAGCCAATCAGGCCTCTCACTGGGTCCACCGGCCTCCATTATTCAGAGAGAAAAAATAAAAAACACCTAACCTGCAAGCTGCCCTTCTTATGACAGCCTGTGAGAGTGGGCGGGGACAGAAACCCAAAATGGAAGCACCCCTTCCTTCCCATATAGGTTAAAATCAATGTACACCAAGTATAACGTATGTTTCTGCACACAAAAAACATTTCTGAAAAAACGTATGCAAACCTGGGTGCCACTGGCAGGGCTGCGGCACACATGTAATTATACATGTACACACACAGACCGCCGCCAGCTGCACACTACTGCAAAAAGGGCAATACACTACGTGGAAATCCCTAAAGAAGCATTTATGCTATCTATCATACATGAAAAAACTTTGAGACTCTCGGTTCACATATTTTGATCAAAAGATGTTTAAGCTGCCCACGACTTTCAACGTGATCTCAAAATCGGGCAGTCCTATGCTATCTTTACCTCTCAATCGAGCCAATCAGGCCTCTCACTGGGTCAACCGACCTCCATTATTCAGAGAGAAAAAATAAAAAATAGTGTTGAATGGGCTAGGTGCATTCTAGTCCCTACGAGGGAGGGGGTTAGGAGAATCTGAGTCTAATCAGATAAGAAAGCACTTAAATTCGTTTGATATATGGGGAGTCCAGCCAGACCTTCCATCTGGCTTTCCTCTTAGCAGTTAGGTGAGGGGGGATGATCAGAAAAGTTTCATTATAAAATTGGGAGTTAACTCTGTTAATGACTTCGTTGAAGTGCAATGGGGAAGAGGATTTCCAGTGGTGGGCTATAGTGAAGCGTGACGCTATAAGCACGTGTTGTACCACCGTCTGGTGAGTTGGGGGAATGTCCTCAATGGTAATATCTAATAAGGCCAGCTCTTGAGTGAGCACAAATGTAGAGTAGTATAATTCTTGAATAAGGCCTTCAGTCTGAGAACAGATTGTTTTAGCTATGGGGCAAGACCACCACATGTGGGATAGAGAACCAGCAGAACCACACCCTCTCCAACACATTCTGGATGTGTTCAGGAACATGTGCGCCACTCGGGTTGTAGTGAGATACCATCTAAAATGTAACTTCTTGGACAGTTCCATATGGTTAACACAGTTAGAGTGTTTGGAGACTGAGGCTGCTGCTGCCCACCAATTCTCTACTGAAAATGATCTGGATAGCTCTGATTCCCATTTAATCATGTATTCGAGTTTAGTGTCCGAACTATGCCAGGACAGGGTGGAATAATGGGGATCAGATGTTGGATAGTGAGAAAGTTATAGTGGTTATTTGGTAAAGGAGGGAAGCCATGTAATAGCACTATCAAGTGGTCTCTAATGGAGCCCGGGAGCACAGAATCATTCTCCATATGGGTCCAGTGATGAGAAGTGGGAGAAGTCCGTAAGTGTAGCACGGGTTCCAAAATTGAGGCTAAATTATACAGCTCCAAATTAGGAATGGCCAAACCCCCATATTGTTTCTGCAAGTAGAGGTATTGCCTTTTGAATCTCGGTCTCCTAGAACCCCAGATAAATCATAGGAGTAGAGACTGGAGTTTATTTAGAAGTGGTGTAGGGATCACAAAAGGAAGGGCTCTAGCTATGTACAGAAACTTTGGGAGGAGTACCATCTTGACTAAGTTGATTCTAGCAATCCAGGAAAGGGAAGATTGTTGCATCCTAGTGCTGTCGTCTGAAAAAGTTGTAAATAAGTTATCCCAATTAACTTCAATAGTTTTGGAAAGATCTGAGAAATTTTTTACACCTAAGTATGTGATATGGGAGTTCGACAAGACAAAGTCATATTTGGAAAGGGCAGAGCGGGTTTGTGGGGGCAGTTGAGTGGAAGGATTGTCGATTTAGAAATATTCAGTTTGTAGAAGGAGGCTTGAGAGTAAAGATGCAGGATGTCCAAAAGAGCCAGAACAGAGGATTCTGGATCTCTGCACATTATCAAAACATCGTCTGCGTATAAGCTAGCTTTGTGGGCGTGATGGTTTACGCATATGCCTAGTGCATGTGGGTACATGCGAATTGTTTCAGCAAGGGGTTCAATGCATAAATTAAATATTAGTGGGGATAGAGGGCAGTCCTGTCTTGTTTCATTAGTGATGTAGAATGACTGGGACATGAATCTTGAAGAGAAGACTCTGGCCAAGGGGGTAGTGTAGAGGGATAGGATCGCCTGAAGTATAGGCCCGAAGAAGCCGAATTTAGTCAAAACCTCTTTCATATATATCCAATTTATTCGATCAAATGCTTTTTCTCCATCAAGCGAGAGAAAAGCTGCCGGAACCTTATCCCTTTTGATTATTTGCAAGACCTTAAGCACTCTTCTGATCCCGTGTCTTGTTTGTCTAGATTTCACAAATCCCACCTAGTCTGGATTAATCAGGGTCGGGAGAAATGTATTGATCCTATTGGCCAGAATCTTAGAAAATAGCTTAATGTTGCAATTAAGGAGAGAGATTGGTCTGTAGTTTCTGACCAAGTCTTGAGGCTTTCCCGGCTTGGGGATAGTAGCAATTGTGGCTGAAAGCATTTCTGCCGGTGGAGGAATTCCTGCCAGAAAGGAATTGAAGACGCGGAGGACATGTGGGGATAGAACTGAGGAGAAAAGTTTATAATACTCGTTGTTGAGACCGTCAGGGCCAGGAGCTTTGTTAAGCTTTGCCTGACTGATCGTTCTCTCCAGCTCCTGTTGGGAGAGAGGGCCAGTTGATCTTTAGTTAGTATTGGGAGATTCAAATCAGTCAGGAAAGACTGAACAGGTTGAGAGGATGTGGGAGATATAGAGGGGTCATCTTTAAGATTGTAGAGGGAATTGTAATAGTGGGCAAAGGAGTCTGCTATGAGTTGGGGATCGAACACTTTCAGGGTTCCAGAAGTCAGAAAAGTGATTCTGGATCTAGCTTGAAGGTGTCTAACCCTGCGTGCAAAGAGTTTCATAGGGTGGTCTCCTTGAACATAGAAGTTCCATTTTAATCTGGACAGAGAAGCTTCGTATTTGTGGAGGTATAGGACTTTTACAAAACAAAAAGATACCAGCTCACCGTCAGTGTTCCACCCCTGGACGTGCACGGACAGACTGGAAACGAGTCTCAGGTGATCCAAACAAACGAAGAGGAAGACTAGGTAAGTAGAAAAATATGAAAATAGCCTTTATTTCAAATGCATTAAAACAGAGTTGACATGACCATGATGTTGTTGAAAAAGAGAAGCGCTAACGCGTTTCGGAAATTGTTCCTTAATCATAGCGTATACAACACGATAAAACTTTCCTTTAAATAGACCTATATCTGGTCACATGTGCTGGGAAGGATAACTTTAACCCTTACATCACTGGTATACCAATAAACGTATAAAATTTCAGATCTCAAACATATAAAACATACCATACCTACAACAACATCAATATTGATAGAAAAACATCCTGCCTCTTTTTCATACCTGCTGGATAACGTTTAACCTAGTTGGTAAATCCCCATGTTTCCCTATTTAATTTAATTTTTTATTATGGTCACCTCCCTCTAACGGGCTTAAACACTCTCTCTTGCCGAAAACGAAAAACCTGACGTTGTCCTATTGTGATGTTCAATGAGTGCCTAGAAGCCATGATACTCCATTAGACAATGGTTTGGTATATCGGATATAAATGACTTTGAATCCTGATTTTTAATGCTGTTGATGTGCATCGAATATTGCAAATTGCAAGTCTGGTACAAGTGCATCAATTATAAACTGTGATTTAGTGTTTCAATGTAATATTTGATGGCAATATTGTGTGTCACATTGTTTCACAGATGAAGTAAAAGTTTTGGTGATCTGCTCACATGAAAATTGCAAGTTATACAACCACGGAGTGTCCGCATTATTAGACATCTGTTTGTGACAACCAAGTCGGGGTATTGGGAATTTGATAAAAAATAAACTGGGTGACAGTAAAGAAACCAAAGAGTTCTTACTTTGTTGGAACAAATTTTTATACCCTCCTTATCTAGAATGTTTTTCATGTTCTCCTGGGAGAAAAGTACGGGTAATTTATCTTGTTTATAGACACAATATCGTTAATTGTGGACTGTAAGGGTTGAAAATACAATCTTATTTGATAGGACTAGTATCTCTCTTATTTGTTCTTAGCAATTTATCACGGATAAATTGGCTACTTTTTGTTTTTGGCTCTGATTTACACTCCAAGTGTGGATTTCCCCTTTTACAGTAATCGATCAATGTTTGACCGTCTATTCTGAAATTTATGTTCCTCTGGCTGTGTCTTTAATTTTAATAAGTTTCCCACAGGAGATTTTTGACAATGTGAGTGGGTGACCAAGATCAGCTGTATATCGAATTTCTTGGCTGTGGGTTTCCGATATGGTAGAATGTAAACCCCCCCTTGTTTGTTTTGCACTCAAAGTGACATCCAGAAAGTTAACGCATGGCTTCTCGTGCCACTCATAAGTTACAGCGCAAGTTCATAGTGTTTTGGGTGATAAATGCACAAATGTTTTTTGGCTCAGACTCCATTCCCCCACACACCAGGAGCAGGTCGTCTTATAACGACCATTTACCACTGATGTCGGGGGAGGAGAGGGACAGTCAGCAGAGAAGAGGAACTTTTCCTTCCCATGCTGACGATAAATATGTTGGCCAATGCTGGAGAAAATTTCGTCATTGATGAGCCTTGACCTGCAATTAAACTCTCTGTCAAAAACTAAAATAGTTATTGTATCAATGAAAAATCTGTGTCCATACCAAAAATTCGTTAAGTTCCCTGGAGTGTGGGACCTAATTGGAAGATGAGTTTCTAAGCAGGACAAAGCCTGGTCATGGGGCAATGGGGGGTATAACCTCACCACATACTCACGACACCCAGGATAAGTCTGTGTTCCCATTTTGCCTGGGACATAATGGTAACCAGCACTTTTTGAGTCTTTTATAGTCCTGGTAGATTTAACACAAGTGGCTGTAAAATTCATCTATCCAACGCTCCAAGGAACTTCACCCATAAGCTATAACGGCTACAAATCGGTCTAAGTGGCCGGTGGAAAACTGATTCTTTTGAATCTTTGGGATATGAATGAAAAATTGGTATAGTTGGGTGATCTACAAAAAGTTTGTCTGTAATATAGTTAGAAATAGCTCCCATTATGCAATATTGTAGTAATTTTTTTTGAGTTTAGTTTTAAAATAAAAATTTGGTTGAGGTCACAGGGAAAGGGGGACGATAAGTGTCAGTATGTTCTTGAACAATGTTATATTTAACTTGCGATATAAGCCGCATCAAGTGACACAATAGCCCCACCTTGTCTGCTGCGCGTATCAACAGGTCTGAATTGTTCTGTAATTTATTAACGCAGTGTGTTCTAATTTGACATATTTGATTTAACGAGGTAATCTCTAATTTTTCTGTCTGCAACATCATTAAGGGTCCCGTTCTACATTCTCTTGGAACATATTCCAAACTATAATGGACGTGAGCTGATAGTGATAAAAGGTACTGTTTTACTGCGAAGTACAGGACAAAGGTGCTGCAACAGAATAATGAACTTTCCACTCTCAAATTGCTTAATGCAAACAATGTTACAGTTCACTCAAACGAATTATATACTGCAGAATTTTAATGTTTGTAAAAAAAATAACATCATCATGAGGATTAAGTATCACAACTCCCATCATCTATATTTAAAGAATGATTTTTCAAGGTTAAATACGTGCTATTCTATTGTATATTAAGTTAAATGTAGAGTACAAATCAAAATTTTATAGTGGGAATGAACCCTAAACCCTTTAGATAGCAACGAAAAATTGAGGTCGCTGTTTGATATAAACTTGACAATGTTAACTATAGGGAGAATCTAGAATTTGCCTTTGCGTGTTTTCGATCTTGGTTTTCTTATGTTTTCTCCGGATCTTTAGTTCGTTTTATTGGACGTGGGGATGGTTTTTTTTTGGTTTTAAAAATTTTATGGGGGGGGCTTTGCCTTTTTGGGGAATACTTTTTATGTTGTTTTTATCTGGTACATTAACAATGGAAGTGTCCGACAGTTTTCTGTGACTGACGTGGCGGAAGTTTCTATGAGGAATCAAGTCCTGGAGGAAACCACATTTTTCTTCTGTTGGTCCACTGTTGTTTGTTTTGTTGTTGATTTTTCAGAATGGAGCGGGGGGTGGAAACACTGCGATGCCAGGTGTAAACTTTATCGTTGTTATAGTCAAGAGTGTCTCTTTCAAATTTCCGTTTCTTATATGCCACAATCGACTCTTCCAATTTCTGTATATTGGTTAGCATTTTTTCTTGCAGTTCGTTATATTTGGATGTAGACTCAAAGGGCTGCAGCTCTGCTTTGACACTTGAGATTTCTTGATTAATAGTATTTCTCAATGTGTCTTCATTTTTGATTAAAAGTTCCATGAGTTTAAACGAGCAATTACTCAGTATTAAATTCCATTCTTCCATCAGTTCTTTTGGAAGTGGATTAGTTGGAAATTTTTTAATACGCGGGCCGCGTGGTATCATTTTCTTCTCAACATAATTGCTTAATGTGTTTTGATCCCACCAAAGACACAACTCCTTGCAGGCGTTCTAACTTGAGCATAGTAGTGTGTAGATCTTGGTCTGCTGCTTGACTACTGCCGACCTCATTACTAGTGAAAATATCTGCGGCTTTTTTTAACCTAGCTGAGACCACAGATGACAAATTTAAGCAGTTGAAGTGGAGGGATTGGCAGATATTTGAGACATTATAATCGAACACTTATTCAATGCATAAATTCCACTGCAAAATCAATTCGCTATATTTTGTGATATATAGATCTAGTCATCAGAATTTTCTTTGTATAGTCACAAGTCCAATTGGATATTCAAGCGATAAGACTAGATGTATGACAGGAGCACGTAATGATTCCAAAATATGAAAAATACAAAACAAAAAGATACCAGCTCACCATCAGTGTTCCACCCCTGGATGTGCACGGACAGACTGGAAACGAGTCTCAGGTGATCCAAACAAACGAAGAGGAAGTCCAGCTCCAGACCAGGTAAGTAGAAAAATATGCAAATAGCCTTTATTTCAAATGCATTAAAACAGAGTCGACATGACCATGATGTTGTTGAAAAGAGGAAGCGCTAACGACGTTTCGGAAAATTGTTCCTTAATCCTAGCGTATACAACACGATAAAACTTTCCTTTAAATAGACCTATATCCCCTTACAGTCCACAATTTGACGAAATTGTGTCTATAATCTAGAATAATGTACCCGTTCTTTTCTCCCAGGAGAACATGAAAACATTTCTAGATAAGGAGGGTATAAAATTTGTTTCCAAAAAAGGTAGAACTCTTGGTTCTTTACTGTCACCCAGTTTATTTTTATCAGAATTACCCAATACCCCGACTTGGTTGTCACACAGAGGCTATTAACAATGCGGACACTCGTGTTGTATAGCTTGCAATGTCATGCAGATCACCAAAACTTTTACTTCCTCTGTGAACAATGTGACACACAATATTGCATCCTATATTAATTGCAACACTAAATTCACAGTTTATTTGATCACTTGTACCGACTGCAATTTGCAATATGTCGGATGCACATCAACAGCATTAAAAATCAGGATTCGAACGGCATTTATCCGATATACGCAACCATTGTCTATTGGAGTATCAATGGCTTCTGGGCCCACTTCATTGAACATCACAATAGGGACACGTCAGGTTTTTTTTTTTCGGGCATAGAGAGGTGTTTAAGCCCGTTTGAGGAGGTGACCATAATAAAAAATTATTAAATAGGGAAACATGGTGGATTAGCAACTGGGTTCACTTTAAATCCAGCAGGTATAAATTTAAGGGAGGCAGGTTTGTTTTCTATCAATATTGATGTTGTTGTAGGTATTGTATGTTTTATATGTTTGATATCTGAAATTTTATACGTTTATTGGTATACCAGAGATGTAAGGGTTAAAGTTATCCTTCCCAGCACATGTGACCGGATATAGGTCTATTTAAAGGAAAGTTTTATCGTGTTGTATACGCTATGATTAAGGAACAATTTTCCGAAACGCGTTAACGCTTCCTCTTTTCAACAACATCATGGTCATGTCGACTCTGTTTTAATGCATTTGAAATAAAGGCTATTTTCATATTTTTCTACTTACCTGGTCTGGAGCTGGACTTCCTCTTCGTTTGTTTGTATAGGACTTTTAACTTTTTTTTTGAAGATGAACAGTTCATCTAGAATAGTTTGAGAAGGGGATTTTGTAGCTAGTTCATCGTCGGCGCAAATGTTCCTTAATAAATCATCTAAGTCTCAGTCTCTCTTGTGTTTTTCCCTAGAGGCGATTTTAATAAAAACTCCTCTAATCACCGCTTTGTGGGCGCACCATAATATGGATGGAGAAGGGGCTGAAGAGAGATTGAGATCAAAATATTCTTGTAGCGAGGTTTTAATCTCCTGAGCAATTGATTCTGATTTGAGAAGGAAATTATTCAATCTCCTTAGAGAGTATGGTGGCGGGGAGAGGTCGTCCTGCAGAATGAGGAATATGGGAGCATGGTCTGACCATGTTCTGTTTCCAATCTCTGTTGAGGATACCTTAGAGAGAGCTCGCCTGTCCATAAGAAAGAAATCTATGCAGGAGAAAGAATTATTAGGGGCCGAAAAGAAGGTGTAGTCCTTGTCGGTGGGGTGGGAGTAGTGCCATGGTTTGTGTAATTGTGCCTCAGCTAAGAGTGCCTAGGAGTATGTGATTTGTCTAGTTGTGGGTCAACAACCAGGTTGAAATCACCACATATGATAAGATTATCGCTTTGAAGTGATTTGGCCCTGTTCAGGACTTGGGAGATAAACCGATATTGATGTTTGTTAGGTGCGTAAATGGAGACTAGGGTGTACACATTAGAGTTCAGGGTGCATTGCAAGATGACGTATCTCCCCCTCTCATCCAGAGTTGACTGCCTGAGTGAGAAAGAGACGGAATCCTTTACAAAAATAGCGACTCCTGCCTTCTTCTGGGGTGCTGAAGAATGGAATACGGCAGGGAATTTTTTGTGTTTTAGTCTACAAACATCTTGTTCCTTAAGATGGGTCTCCTGAATGCGGAGTACGTCTGCTTTGGATCTCAGCGCGTCTCTCCAAAACATCGATCGCTTAAAGGGAGAGTTGAGCCCATTAACATTCAAATATAAGATCTTAATACCCATTAACTATGTAAGAGGGATGCGTCGGAGCTGAAGCTTTCCGATCACAAAAGCTCATAGACAAGACATTAGATGGCATGTACAACAGGCATACCAAAAGATACATTATATCAAAAAAGTAACAACCCGCACATGAGTTTAAAGAAACTTTTATATTATTTATTTTATTTTTTATAAATGCAAAATAATCGGAGCCTCAAAAATGATCTCAAATATAACAGTTTTCCAAATGGAAGAAAAGCGACTTTCAATGAATGTTTTCGGACGAATATGTACCTTTCTCAAATTTGACGCTACAAAATAAAAAGATAAGCACAATTATATTCTACTACATCAAAAGTATATTCCAACATAGAAAATATTTCAAAACTTACACAATATAAACCCAAAATTCAAATGTGATTGCTTATCAATAAGTACCCATATTTAATATATACAATATTTACATTAAATCAACAAGCATAAGATCTAATAAGGAGTGTGCATCAAGCCGGACATCAGTTACCTCAGTATAGTATGCAGGAACTGAATAGGCTCCAAAAATAGCTAGAACAACAACTGTCTGAAAATAATATAAATGATAAGTAACGCTACAAAATATTCAAACTGATTAATAAAAACAACCATGACAGAAGGACAAATTGCTATACCTGTCGGCTGGAGAGAGAAGAGAAAAACCGTGGCCGCAGCTTTGGCAATAGAAAATGAATGCACGCCGTAATCCCGGTACAGCGCGGCGTCTATAAATATCACCTCGCGCAAAGCTCGGAAACTAACGCAAGAAACCGGGCCAAGCGAGGTCTCTTCCGCCCTATTTTTGCTTTGTGTAAGGTTTAACTTTCAAGAGCCGCGAATCTCAGCCGCACATGCGCCGGAAATAGATATCATATCCATTACGTACATAGTTAATTGCGCTGTATGAAAAATGTTTTTGACATCCCAATATATAACTATAATGAGATCTTAAATATCGGGCTAGATCACACACCATAACATGCTCGCTGACTGACTCTAGGGAGTGGTTAAATATTTCAATAACCTCCTACGCTATCATAACACTAAATATGAAAACCGTGATGACTACGCGCAAGAAGATTGTTGAGTAATTGTGCATAGTCAAAAGATACGCTAGTAGACTGTTTGTAAAAGTAGTTGCGCCAAAAGATATAAAAAGATATGTGTGTATGAATTAATGTCGCAGAGAAGGGTTAGAGTGTAAGTTCTGTCAAGACATTTACAGTAATTTGTAAGAGCATTGAAAGGGAGTTGGAATAGTAACCAAAATAAATGTATAGATCTAGGATAGAGTGGATAGATCTCACCTGAGTCAGGGAGTGTGCGTACGCGGTGTGTCTGCAGAGAATAGAGGATATACTGAGACAAATCGCATGAGAAGAAACATGATAAGCGATGTTGTTCCCATTTCTCTAGTATCTCGGTTTAAAAATAGAATTTTCACATGTCTCTATTTTAATCCCTCCAACGGGTTTGCAGAAAGTGTTTGTTTAATCGATAAGTCTGCACCAAGATTTCTGTTCGCGCCTGTCAATTCCTAAGGTATGGTCCCCACTCTCTGTGTGTGCTTTTTAACATGTATTCGAAAATTTTGGAGGTAAGCGAAGTTGACGCTACCTATATGGTGCGCGCTGTTGCAAAATAAGCAGAAATTGGCCAGCACGTTTTTTGGTTTTGTAGACTTGTGCTTGACAATCCTGCCGCTTAAAACACAATGAAGGTCTCGTGCCAACATAGCAATCCGCATGGACACTTTATCAAATAGACAACCGCAGACGAGTCACACGTAAAAAGACCCTTAACAGGAATTAATTTGCCTGAATGTGGATGTTGGATATTTTCCCCTTTGATAACATTTGCGCAATGTGCGCAATGCAAACAGGCCAAAGTGCCTCTCCTAGGATTGCCCATCAAACGTTGAATAGGACCTGTTTTTAAAGGGCCAAAGTCGGCTTTCACTAAAGTGTACCTAATATTTTTAGGCTGTTTAAAACATGACACCACTGGAACTTGGAATTCCTCTATTGACGGCTAATGTTCTCTCAAAAGAGGCCATCTCCTTCTAATGCAGTGAACAATCTTTGGCATCAATGGGTGATAAGTACTGATAAACGAAATCCGCTTATCATTAGAAACTTTGTTGAGACTGGGAGCTATGGTCTAATAAATGTTCGGGATAATGACGTCTCCTAAATTTATTAGCCATCTCATCTAATCTCTGTTTACGTAAAGAGGTTTCTGTAACAATCCGCTGAATCCGAGTAAATTGGGATTTTGGTAATGATGTTTTTACAATACGTGGATGGCAGCTTCTGAAATCTAACAAGTTGTTGCGGTCAGTGGATTTAACAAAAAGATCTGTAGACAGACATCTGTCATCAGTCTTGATGACTAAAGTGTCTAAAAAACTCAAACGATGAGCATCATATTCCATTGTAAATTGAAGTTCCACCCGAATAGAATTCAAAAATTGCAAGAAATCCTGAAGGCTCACCAAGTTGCCCCGCCATATGCAAAACACATCGTCAATATAACGTTTCCATACTAACGCATGCTTCAAGAATGCAGGTGAAGTATATATATATATGTTTCCTGAAAGGATACCATATAAGAGTTCACATAGGGCGGGGCAACATTGGAGCCCATAGCGGTCCCTCTTTTCTGTCCGTAATACTCATCTCCAAACAGAAAATAGTTCTCCTTTAGAACCAAAAATAACAGTTCCAGACAAAATTCCTTATCTCTATCCATTAAACAAGAACCATTTAATAGATGTGCAGTTGCGGGATTTTGTCTGGAACTGTTATCTTTGGTTTCCATCATGTGGAAATGATTGTGCACAGGGGGGAACAAGTCCGTAAGCAGGATTCAACACGGAGCTAATGGACTCATAAGTTCCTGCAGATTTAGAGGGAAGAGCTAAACATGGAAAGCAAAACCAGCAAGCTGTCCGCTGTACTGCTCACTCGTATGGGACTGGGCCAGACCTGCGATGTTTGTCAGACCATAGTGGGGTTATCGTTTCTGTCCGGATCCGTTGATTTTTCATAGGGGTCTTTGAATAATAATAATAATAATAATCTTTATTTATATAGCGCCAACATATTCCGCAGCACTTTACAATTTGGAGGGTGTAGGCACAGACAAAAGAAATACATTGAACAATGAAAAGCTACTTACAGATGAGACACAAGGTGAGAGGGCCCTGCTCGCAAGAGCTTACAATCTATTAGTGTGTACGGGAGAGACGAAGGGTAAGAAGTGCTAGATTTACAATGGTCCAGCCATGTGACATAAATATGGGGTAGTTTTATGTAGAATTCGGATGAACCTGCCACCCAAACAGTACATCTATATACAGTTTAGTGCCGAAAATGAGATGAGTGCGCTAGGGAGTGTGGGGAGAGGTGGGGAGGGATTCTGGTAGGCCAGAGTGAGAGAGATGTTTTCTCAGGGCCTTTTAAAGCTTTGAGAGGTTCTGAGTGTGCCTGATAGCCCGCGGTAGCATGTTTCAGAGAACTGGTGCCGCACGTGTGAAGTCTTGGAGACGGGCATGGGAGGTTCGGATGATTGATGAATGTAATCTGATATCATCAGCATGAGCGGAGAGAGCGGGGTAGGGTGGTAGACAGAGATGAGGGAGGATGATGTAGGGAGGAGCAGCGTTGTGGAGACTTTATGAGTGAGAGTGATGGTTTATGTTGTATCCTGTACTGGACAGGCAACCAGTGCAGTGACTGACACAGGGTAGAGGCATCAGTATAGCGGCTGGAAAGAAAGACAAGCCTGGCTGCTGCATTCAGGACAGATTGTAGAGGGGAGAGTTTGCACAGAGGGAGACGATAAGCAAGGAGTTACAGTAGTCGAGACGAGAATGAATAAGAGCAACAATGAGAGTTTGAGTTGTTTCCCACAGTGAGAAAAGGACGGATTCTGGAGATGTTCTTGCGGTGCAGGGTGACAGGAGCGGCAAGGATTGGATATAGGGGATGAAAGACAGATCAGAATCTAGTATAACACCAAGACAGTGGGCCTGCTGCCTAGGAGTTATGGTGGTGCCACACACTGAGACAGAAAGGGCAGGGTAAGGTCTGTTAGTAGAGGGTGGGATGACTAGAATTTCAGTTTTAGTGAGTTTTAGTTTAAAATTACAGGGAGGACATGATGTCAGAGACAGCAGACAGGCAGTTCCTTGGTGTTTTGTAGCAGAGCAGGAGTGATGTCTCGGGAGGAGGTTATAATTGGGTGTCATCAGCGTAGAGATGGTACTGGAAGCCAAATCTGCTGATGGTTTGTACTATGGGGGGCTGTTTAGATTGAGATGAGGAGAGGTCCAAGAACGGATCCCTGAGGATCCCCGACAGCATGAGGAAGAGGAGAGGAGGTAAAACCTGCAAATGAGACATGAAGGAACGGTTAGAAAGGTAAGATGAGAACCAAGAGAGAGCAGTGTCTGGAGGCCAATGGTGCTGAGCATGCTGAGGAGAAGTTGGTGATCAACAGTGTCAAATGTGCAGAGAGATCCAGAAGAAGCAACAATGAGTAGTTACCCTGAGATTCAGCTGTCAGGAGATCATTGGAGACTTTATGTTAGAGCGTTTCCGTGGAGTGTAGGGTGCGGAAACCTGATTGCAGAGGGTCAAGAAAGAGTTAGCGAGGAGATAGCAGGATTAGGCGAGAGTAGACCAAGCGTTCCAGGAGTTTGGGATGAAGGGCAGGTTAGAGACTGGTCGGTAGTTATCAGCGAGCAGGATGGGTCCAGAGTGGGCTCGTTCAGTAAGGGAGTTATAACCGCATGTGTACAGGAAGATGGGCAGATCCCAGTGGAGAGAGAGAGGTTACAGACTGCAGTTATGTGAGAGATGATAGCTGGAGAAATAGACTGGACAAGGTGGGAGGGAATGGGGTCACTAGAGCAGGTGGTGGGGCGAGCAGACAGGAGAAGCCTGGATAATTCTTCTTCTGTCGTCGGGTCAAGAGCTGAGAGAGGCTGGGGGGATGTGCGGGGAGGGACCAGATGGCTGCTGCTTGGGGTTTGAGA
Source organism: Phyllomedusa bahiana (assembly GCA_025379985.1). Classification (NCBI taxonomy): domain Eukaryota; kingdom Metazoa; phylum Chordata; class Amphibia; order Anura; family Hylidae; genus Phyllomedusa; species Phyllomedusa bahiana. Next base: position 75,116 of record JAODAL010016137.1, read on the forward strand.
TGAGATGTTTTGCCGGATTTTGTCAATTTTTCTCTTTGAAGTGAGTGGGCAGGTCTTCAGCATTGGAGGTCAGAGACGGGGCCTGAGCTTTAGGCCTGAGAAGGGAGTGGATGGTGTCAAACAGGCGTTTAGGGTTGTTGTGTAAGGTTGCGGTGAGGGAGGTGAAATATTTTGGTTTGGCGCTGTGAAGGGCAGTTTGATAAGTCCTGAGCATAAATTTGTAGTGGAGAAAGTCTGCAGGTAGCTTCGACTTCCTCCACAGACGACTCCGCAACATCTGGAACATCGCTGCGATGGCTAGTCTGAGGCGTGTGCCATGGCTGTGGGTGTCTGACTCTGGTGGTGCTGTGTGTGAGTGGTGCCCATGTGTCCAGGGTGGTGGAAAGAGTTTCATTATATTGTTTGGACGCCAGGTCAGGCAGGAGAGGGAGGAGATTGGGGGCAGTGAGGACTGTATGAGTCTGTGAATTCCTGAGTGTTCATGGAGTGAATATTTCTGAATGGGAGACGGGCAGGTGTGTCCAGAGATGGGTGAGAATTAGTAATAGTGAAGGAATAAGATTGTGATCAGAGAGAGTGTAAGTGAGAATTATTAAAGTTAGAGATTGAGGACGGTTACAGAAAACCAGATCAAGAGGTTTCCATCCTTGTGGGTGGGGAGAGTTAGTAAAACTGCGAGAGAGGCCAAGAGAAGAGTTAGTGAAAGGATCTGAGAGGTAGAGGGAGACATGGGGTCATCAATAGGATGTTAAAGTCACCATGATGAGAGTGGGTATTTCAGTAGAGAGGAAGTGAGGGAGCCAGGCAGCAAAATGATCCAGAAACTGGCGGGGGTGAGCCGGGGGGTCTGTACAGAACAGAGTCTGAGGGAAAATGGCTGAAAGAGTCTGAGGGTGTGGACCTCAAAGGAGGGGAAAGTGAGTGAGGGTGCAGGAGGAAGGATCTGCTAAGTGCAGTGTGGAGAGAGGAGTATGCCAACTCCCCCACCCGGGCTGTTCTCAGGTCTGGGGGTGTGGGTGAAGTGTAGGCCGCCATAGGTTAGAGCGGCAAGGAGAAGTCGGTGTGTCAGATGGCTGGAGCCATGTTTCTGTGAGAGCTAGCAGGTTGAGGGAGTTGGAGAGAAACAGGTCATGAACAGCAGTGAGTTTGTTGCAGACGGATCGGGCGTTCCACAGAGCACATTTCAAAGGGACTGGAAAAGATGTACAGCGAATAGCAATTAGGTTAGCAGGGTTTCTATGGGAGGAGGAGGTGGGATGAGCAGTAATGGAGGGTGGGCCGGGGTTAGGAGAGATGTCACCTGCAGCAGAAGCAGGAGAAAGAAAAGATACAGCAGATGGTTCAGTGATGAGTATGAGCGGCGTTTTGTGCAGCAATATGTGAGCAGGTGGTTTGTGGTATTTGAAAAAGGGAAAGGAGAGTGTGTGATGAAACACATGGGTGTGAGGGAAGGAGAGAGGCGCTGATGTGGATAAGATTCTCAGGGGCAATAACTGGGTGGTAAGCCAGGAGGTAGATGGCTGCAAGATAGACAGCAATACTGAGCATGGTGAATAGGGTTTTTTTTGTAAGCCTAGATACTTACAAGAAAAGACGTTCCTCCTAGCCCCCTTCGGCCCACTTCCGGTCTAATTTCGGTTTTATTTCAGATACCTTGATTCAGATCTATCACTTTCATATCTGGTTCACTTACAGATATGGTTCACTACTCTACATGGCTATACTGACCCAAATGGTCAGACTGACCCAAGCTAACTAATTTATACTATCCTATGTGGAGTTCATTGATATAAATCAGTGGGCCCAGCTGCCAGCAATGGGTGGAGTTACAAATAAGCCAGCAGAGGAGATGCTACAGGGGCAGAATGTCAGGTCACTAGCAATACAAATAAACACAGGGTAATTATTCAGGACAGAGATTGGGAGAAATCTATGCATTATCAGACATACCATGAACAACAGTGAATTAGCAATTAATTAAACAGCGTTATATAGCAGAGAGCAAATGATGGGAGGTGTAGTCCCACTATTCACAATTCAACATACCAGAACACAGCAATTATACATATACAGCAGAGACAAATGATGGGAGGTGTAGTCCTATCAATTCTCACACATATTTAGCTAGAGCAATACTAGTGATTCTCAACTGATTCAGAGGTTGAAGGGGATTGAAGGAGGTTCCAAGCAATAAGGGTTTCTCTAGCCATCGAGGGGTTATGGCATACTGTAGCGGTGTTGTCTTTGGTGATGATCAGTTTTACAGGAAAACCCCAGTGGTAGTAAATCGCCTGGTCTCTGAGAATTTTAGTATACTGAGAAAATTCTCTTCTTTTGATCATGGTACCGGCCGAAAGGTCTGTAAAGATGGAGATGTCCCGAAAGCGCTCCGGTAGAGAAGGGTTTTCCTTAGGGCTCTTAGGAAGTCATCCTTGGTACGGAAGAAGTGAATCTTCGTGATAACGTCTCTGGGGATAGAAGAATGCAGGTGTTTTGGTTTGGGTAGATGGTGTATGCGGTCCACCGTAAGGTAGATTTGGGAGGCATTAGGAAGAACTAAGGCCATGAGGTCGGTGAGGAAGGGTAAAAGGAGTTCTTGGGTGACTGACTCAGGGATCCCTCTGACGCAGATATTCTCTCTGTGTGACCGGTATTCTAGGTCCAGAAGTTTGGCGGAAAGTCTCTGTACTTCATCTTCCAGAGAAGAATTTGCGTCAATGAGCAGATTGTGTGAGTTTGCGAACTTTGACATTTTCTTTTCTAAATGCTCCATTGTTGAGACTAGAGCTTGTATGTCGGACCGGAATTCCGCTGTCATGAGTTTGAAGTCGGATTGAAGATTTTCTCTAAAGAAGGCGAACAAGCGTTGTAATGTTGTTTCAGTGGAGGTAAGTTGATTGGCAGAGTCTTGTGAATACATGTCACCTGGATTTGAGATCGGGGAGGTTGGAGAGAGCAGTGGAAACACAATCCATCTTTCTGCAGAGGAGGGTTGGTGAGGAGGACTGAGGAAAGAATTCTGTTAGTTTCGTTGGTTTAACCTTGGGTCTCCGTTTGTTAGTGCCACCCATTTGACCCAGTCTGGCAGCCCAACGTTAGGGCTGGGAAGGTTCAGTCCTAGGGAGGAGAAGGATGGTGCGGCAAGGTGAGGCAGTGAGTCCGGGAAAGACCAGGTATGTGGAATTTTTTTTTTATTCCTCTTCCTTCTTTTTTTTTTTTTTAAATATATTATATATATTATTTATATTATATATATTATATATTATATATATATAAATATATATATATATTTATATATATATATTTATATATTTATTTTTTTTTTTTTTTTGGGTTAAACTTTTGTGAGGGCTGAATAGGTGCGTACAGAGGTGGAGCGCGGAATGGGAGAGTCCTTGTCAGGAGGAGGGATGACTTCTGCACAGGTAGTACCTGTACTGTAGAGGCAGGGGAATCTCTTGCAGTAAAGCCCCCTGAATATCCGAGAGGGAGTTTGTGACCTGTAGCTTGAATGTGGTCACCAACAGAGAGCTTAGTCCAATGGATGGCAACAGACGAGGGAGACCACTCAGAGAGGAGGCAAGAGGTTGACTAAAGCTACTTCAGTGGTAGCGTGTTCAAAGCGGAAAGCAAACCTCAAGTAGAAGAGGGAGAATGAGCTGTGTCACAAGATGGCCGCGGCCACGTGTATAGATCCTCAGATCAGTAGATGGTGCTGAGGACAATGTCCTACATTCAGGGAGCTAGATTACCAGCTCTGGGTTAATAACTCAGCTAAAATTTCAAAACAGGGGGTCTAGTACATGGATTAGTAAAGTGGCCCTCTTTACTTTTCTGTGTGCAGTCTGGAGAGGAGAAGTCCTGGTCCCGGCTCTCAGTCGCTGCTCGGCGTTAGATGCTTCGGAGAGCGGATCTCTGAGGTACTCTCGCACGCTCAACCCCCTGAAAGGCACCGGGGGAGACGGCAGCGAGGGAGACTCCGGTGGCACCGTACGAGCCGTCGCAACGCCCACCATCCCTGTAGTAGTAATGGAGCGCATGAGTAAGTGGTGCAGCAGCCAGGATGGTCCGGGGTGAGGCAGGCAGGGTCCCAGCGCTGAGCAGGAGCAGGTAGCTCAACAGGCGTCCACTTCTCGGAGTCCGGTAAGATGTCCCCGAGGAGAATTATGCACGGCTGCGGAGCTGTAAGTGAGTCTGCCTCGAGGCCGGGATAGACGGGTATGTCTCTCGTTCTTGGTGTGGAACAGGAGCGCGCTGGAATACCGCTTCTGATGCGGCTGACGCGGCTTGTGGTCGGACGATTCAGAGGTTCCGTTCAGCTGGGATAGTCTCACGGAAACACCTCCCAGGAACCGTAGCTAGGTAGTGGAGTCGGTCCAGCAAGGTTCTGATCAAATAAACAGCGGATTCTGGCTTAGTAGAGCCATTTTAAAGCTGGTTTTCACGGAGCTCCTCTCAGGCACGTCTTACTCCAAGCTGCCCCAGGTCACGCCCCCAGAACCTGGTGGGTTTTAAGATTGGATGAAAAAATCAATATGTCATCAAGATACACGGATCACAAATGTATAGGAGGTCTCTAAAGATCTCATTGACGAAGTCCTGAAAGGCAGCAGGAGCATTGCATAATCCGAACGGCATCACTAGATACTCAAAGTGTCTTCCGTTTGTCGCCTTCACGGATACGAATCAAATTGTAGACTCCTGCCCAAGTCAAGTTTAGTAAAGATCTTCCGAAGACGGTCAAAGGCAGGGGCATAACTACCGGGGTAGCAGATGTAGCAGCTGTCCCGGGGCCCGTGCTCTTAGGGGGCTCAGCGCAGCTGCTACCGCGTCCGCTACCCCGGTAATGCCGCTCCTGGGCCCACCAGCAACGAACATACTAGTTCACTGCCGGCGGCCGGGGAGCTGAGGTGCCCGGTGCATACTGCCTCTGAAAGCCCGGGCCCTCCGGCCAGGGCGTTCAGAGTCTGTGCTGCCCGGAGATAGCAGAGCGGAGCCGTGACGTCACATCACCGCGCCGCCCGCGCTGAGCAGTGAGGCTGGAGCGTGGCGCATTGGGGGAGCATGGAGTGAGGTAAGTAAGTTATTTATTATTTAACCTGCCCTATAGCCTGCCTATATACCCCCAGCCTGCCTATATACCCCCAAGCCTAACTATATACCCCCAGCCTGCCTGCATGGCCCCCAGCCTGCCTAAATAGCCCCCCTGCCTGCCTATATACCCCCAGCCTGCCTACATAACCCCCAGCCTGCCCAGTACTAGAAACCCCTCCAAACCCCCATGCCTGCATAGCCCCCAGCCTACCTATATACCCCCAAACCTGCCTATATAACCTCCCACCAGCCTGCCTGCATAGCCCCCCAGCCTGCCTACATAGTCCCCCCCAAGCCTGCCTATATAGCCCCCTAAAGCCTGCCTATATAGCGCTCTAAGTCTGCCTGCCTGAATAGCCCTATAGCCCCTGTGAAGCCTGTCTGCCTATATAGCCCCTATAGCCCCCTAAAGCTTGCCTACCTATATAGCCCCCAAAGCCTGCCTGTCTACTTATATGGGGCACCTTTAGCTACCTAAACCCTGCCTACCTACCTATATGGCCCCTATAGCCCAACTAACCCCTGTCTACCTGTATGGCTCAGTATAGCTACCTAAACCCTGCCTGCCTATATGGAGACTCTATTGCCTACCTAAACCTTGCATATCTGGGGCCCCATATAGCCTAAGCCCTGCCTGCCTAAATGGACCCCATATAGCCAGGGGGCAGGTGCTGGAAAAGTCAGGATTCTAAGATATTTGTGTCTAAATTTCCAGGGACAAGTGGCTGGGAGAAGTCATCATGGTGGTCTGGACCGGATGCAGAACAAAAGGGAAACTCAACGACTTGTCAGAGAAACGTCACCTATGAGTCACAAGATGTAACTACACTGTAATCACTTATATGTCTACAGAACCTGTGTACACTGGTGTCTACCACTATATGGTCACTGTATGGTGGTTATATACAGTCTGCAGAACTTGTGTATACTAGTATATACCACTATATAGTCACTATATGGCGGTACTATTAGTCTTTGTAGACTGATCAGTAATAGAGTAGGGGTATTATTTAGTGACTATATGGTGGTAATTTGTGGTCTTGTTCTGGCGGTATAATCAGGTTCCTATGTAATAGCGCTATTGGTAATGTTGGTCTTGGTACAGTGGGATTTGTTTGGTAGCAGTATAACGGTGATATGTATGGTGAGGTATTTGCCCCTTGTATTATCTACATTATCTAACAGCATGTCCTGGTAAATGTTCGTGGTAGGGGAGGTGGACGAGGGGGGGCTAGGGGGCCCCATCCAAAAGTTTGCTTTGGGGCCCTGGCTTCTCTAGTTACGCCCCTGGTGACAGGTGCTAAGTAGCGGTGATCAAGAGTCTGATATGGACTTGAAACACGTAAGCTAGTGACAGGACTTGTCATCTACCTGTGTATCATTAAGCTGCCACTCTGTTACGTTTCTAATTTTTGGATTCAATAAAAAAGTTGTTACATTTTAAAAAA